>JADBJO010004798.1:0-17500 GCA_016801955.1 Conus betulinus | reverse complement strand
CCAAACAGGACAAGTTCCTTTGATAATATAATATCAGGTATACAAAGAGCAATTATCTTTTAAGAAATTATAAAGATCACTCCAAAAAGCGTGTTGTCACGTCGCATGTGAAGAATAAATGATCTATGGTTTCCTTTTCACACTTACAAAACGTGCATTTGTTATTTTCAGCGATATTCATTTTTTTCAAGGACAATATTCGTAGCCAGGATCCTGTGAATTAATCTCATTTGAAACCATTTCAGTTTAATTTCTTTTATTTTGTGTGTGCGAAGAAATATATTTTTCCAGTTCAATTCTTTACCTATTTCATTGTTCCATTTCGCACAGCACCTTGGTTGTGCGTTATCTTCATTTAAGATATCATATAAAGTCGAGCTCCTTTATTTACACTCCATATGATATTGAGAGCTTTTTTTTAGTATTTTTTAGGTATATTGCTTGTCAATCTGATATTCTTCGTTCGAATATATTTTCTGACAGATTGCACACAACCTAGATATAGCATGAAGTTTGTTTGAACAGCATGCTTGTGCCTGAATTCTTCGTAACTCATGAATGACCCTGTTTGGTCTACCAAATCTGCAATACGATATACACCTTTGTCTACCCATTCCTTGAAACATATAGTTTTCCCGTCTAGTTTAATGTTTTTTATTGTAAAAAAATATTTTCAGCCAAGAATTCGCTGGGATCCTCAGTACTTACTTTATTACCAAAAATTTCATACGCTTGGAAAGTGTCTTTTTCAAAAGGCATTAGTCTCTTTTGGTTAACTGGTAAAGCATAGCCATATTCTCAAGATCTTTTGCCAAAGGATACATTTTTTGTATCACAGATTTCCATTTATGATTGCTAACTTTAAGTTTTTCTGATCCATGTAAGTTTTAATGCCATTGTCATGTGCTTAAGTGAAGGTATTCCTAATCCTCCGTTTCTTACATTTTTTACTGTTGTTTTTCGGGCTATCCTATCTTGTTTGTTATTCCATACAAATTGAAAGCATTGCTTTTGAAGCTTATCCATTAAGCTGTTTGGTGGGTTAGGTAGCAGGATCCAAAGATATATCAATTTTGAGAGGATCATTGATTTTAAAACGGCTACTCTGCCAACAGGTGTAATAACTCTCTCTTACTCCAGATGTTGAATAATGATTTTATTTCGAGAAATTTGTCATTGTAATTCAGTTCCACGCAATGTGATAGTTCTGGGGTAAACCATATTCCAAGGATCTTAAACTGTTTTGGATTCCAGTCTATTTTTAGGTGGGGCATATATCTAGTCTTTGAAAACACTTTGCTTCCCAGCCAAACTGCCTTTGTTTTTTTTCGATATTCATGTACAACCCAGATACGTTTGCAAATTTGTTTAAGGTCGCTATTGAATGTTCAAATGATATTCTGTCCCCTTCATTTGTCAACTGTGTATCATCTGCAAACTGAGACAGCTTGTGTTCAGTTTGGTTAATATGTATTCCCTTATGTTTTTTATTTTCCCCTGATCATAATAGCCAATATTTCTGCGGACAATATAAATAAATAGGGAGATATGGGGTCACCTTGTCGACAACCTCTTTGTATTTCAAACCATGTTGAGCTCTGACTGTTTACTATTACGGAGGATTTAATCCCCTATGAAAGGTCGTGATCCAGCGACATATATCTTTACCAAATCCAAATGATTTTAATGTCTTCAACATAAATTGCCAATTCAAGGAAAAACGCCTTTTCAAAATCTATGGAGATCAGCATGCCTGGAAGTTTCTGTGTTTCTAAATAATGCATTAAATCATAGATTAATCTAATGTTTGTCCCCTATATATCTATTCATCATGAACCCCTTTGATCCTCATTGATTAATTTAGGAAGTACAGTTTTGATGCGATTAGCTATGCAAGAAGACCCTATCTTATAGATAACATTGAGCAAAGATATTGGTCTCCAGTTTTTTTTTTTTAATTCTTTAGACTTGTTTCCTTTGGGATGCATGTAATTATTCCTTCTTTTTGCGTATTGGATAATTCCTCATTTTGAAACGACTGGTTTAAAGCTCTAACTACAAAAACACCCAGTTGTTTCCAGAATACTTTAAAAAAATTCCGTTATGAATCCATCAGAACCAGGACTTTTCCCATTCTGCATGTTTTTAAGAGCACATCCTGCTTCCTCAAGTGTTATTTCTCCCTCAAGCGATTTTTGTTCTCCCTCTGTTAATTTTGGTATTTCTTCAATCAAGTCCGTGATCTCACATTCTTCCACTTTTTTCTATCTGTGTACAGATTTTCATAAAATGCTTTCACTTCCATCAGGATTTCATCAGATTTGTGTACTATTCTGTCATCTGTTACTAATTTAGACATATGTTTATTAATGAAGTGTCTCTTTTCCAAATTACAAAAATATTTAGTTACCTTTTCACCCTCGGCCACCCATCTTGCTTTTGATCTTATCAAAATTCCCTTGCTTTTTTCATCTCTTGACGTGGCTATTTCTCTGCTTAAGCAATTTAATTTCTGCGCGTCGTCCTCGGTTTTATCTTCTTTTTTTCTTCTATTTCCGCTATTTGACGCTCTAAACTGCACTCCTTTTCTTCTCTCTGTTTCTTTTTCATTGTTGCATATGCAATCGTTTTTGCTCGGATTTTCATAAACAAAAAATCCAAGAAAACGTTGACAGGCACTGTTAGCTGTATATCAACTTTAGACAGATCTTTTAGGTGTGCTTTGTCAAAATGAGCTGCAGCATACTCTTCTGTAACGTTATCAATTACCTCGTTAATTTCATCTAAAAACTTACGATCTCGGAGCAGAGAATTATTAAATTTCCAATATGTTTTATGAATGGTTTGTTTATCAAATTATAATTTTAAAACTAACCATGGAGTGATCCGATCGATATCCATATTGGATATCAGGATCTTCCACATAAAAAATCAGATATTCAGAAATTAAGAAAAAGTCTAATCTACTTTGTTTAAGAGGGCTTATCTTTCGCCAAGTGTATCTCCTGCTATCAGGGTTATATTCTCTCCATGTATCTGATAACTGCAGTTCGGAAATACTTTACTTGTAAGGCCACCGGCCGTATACAAGGGGGCACACACATGCGGGAAAAGGGGGGGAGTTATGAACCGAAAAGAAACAAAGAAAGGATTGCAAAGATACAGGAAAACACCTCCTCCAGCAATTAATACATTTTGGCGAGAAACAGTACAATCTTTGTCTACTACACTGACAGAATAATAGCTTTATAGACAACATTCCAACCCAGCAATATAAACAAATATAACCACCACTTCGTGAGCAACATGTATATGTGTTTATGGCATCATGCAAAAATAACAAAAACACATGACTCTACGTGGTGAAAAGGGCTAGCTGTTGGCTAACATACGTTCTTCTCTATGCTTTAATGAATAAAAAATATACATCCCCACATCTCTGAGTACTAAGGTATTTTCATTACTCAATAAGAACGTACACAGCCCTTCGTCTGAAGAGTTGACATAAAAATATTTAGCTACGTACTTTTCTCTAACTTCTTTATATTCTGCACAGTAAAATAGAAAATGTATTTCAGTTTCAATATTATCACAAAATGGACATTTAATTGAAATATTTAAGCCAAAACGTTTATTGATCTGTAATTCATTGATACCAAGCCTAAATTTTGTAAACGCTGTTTTAAATTTGTTTATCGTTATGACTGAAAGATATTGTTCACACACACTAAAGATGATTTGAAGTTTCTATAAAATTTAAATCTATCACTTTCATTTATTTTAGCTACCCACTCTTGTTGAAAAACAGTCTATCATTCTCTGTCTGAATATTCTTAAAAACTGTCTTTCGTTTCCTACTCCTCCATTTAACCAAACCTCTGAAAAACCATATCGATCAAGGCATGATTTTTATTGAAATAGACCAGTTAGGATATTGTGAATGTCCTCCGCTGTTAGAACGGGACACTGAATTATACTGCATGACGAGGGCTTGATACGGTAAACGACGAAGAGAGTCATCTTTTGTACTAAAAACCAATAACGCAGACTACTGATGGTGCTATCTATGTATAGAGGATATCTTCCTGTCTCGCCATATGCCATTGTGTTTGGGGTTCTAAGGTTCACATTCAAAATTTTTTTTACAAGCGAAGAGATGTACAGATTCTATTATTTTAAATTGTGTTGTGTCCCCATATTTCAGAAGCGTATAACAGCATAGGTTTGACTTGTGCATCGAAAAGCCGAAAAAACAACGTAACATTCATACCTCCTAAGCTCCACATGGTTTTCATAATGTCCACAACTTTAGCTTTGGCTCTTCTAGCTACTCCTTCTAAAGCAGAAACGAAGGACAATTTAGTTGTAAGAGTGAAACCTAAATTTTAGCTATTTACGATTTCTACTTCTGTCCCTTTGAAGAACCATTTTTCTGTGCGTGAGAGATGACCACCCTTTCTGAATACAATAATTTTTGTTTTATCTAAGTTAACAGTTAATCCTAATCTGTCTGAGGCTCTGGCCAGATTATCTAGTTGATTTTGCAACCCAACAGGAGTTAAGGACATTAAGACAATGTCATCTGCGAACAAAAGGAGGAAAATTTCTCTCAGGCCTGGTAAAAATTGAAAACCGTGTTTTCCTTTTGCAGTCACCTCTTCTGCAACATCTGATATTAATAATGAAAAGATAACTGAGATAATAAACAACCTTGTTTTAAACCGCCTGGACATTCGAAAAAGTCTGATAAAGAAGCGCCCCACCTCACGCAAGCCTGTACTGAAGAGTACATGCCCTGGAGCATATGTAGCATTTTGGTTGAAGTTTTAATCTTTGTTAGTATTTTCCACAAGTGGTCTCTATCAACGGTATCGAACGCTTTCATATAGTCTATAAAAGCACACATATAGTTTGCCTTTAATTCCATGGTTTAGGTTTCGCGTATCATAGTTACTAATGTAAAAATGTGATCAATTGTGGAGTAGTTTTTTTCCGAAATCCTGCCTGTTCTTCACATATTTTCTCCTCACTTTCGGCCCAGCTGTAAAGGCGAATATTTAGAATGCTTGTAAAAACCTTGCTAATTATACTTAGAAGTGATATTCCGCGATAATTATCGAGAATGGTTGGATCACCTTTCTTAACAAGGGATTACGATTGATCGAGTCCAGTCTTCAGGAAAGTAGCCGGAGTTGTATAATTTATTAAACTTTCGTTAAAAGGAGTAACAAGACCTTCTATTGATTTCAAAAATTCTGGACAAATCTCGTCAATTCCTGAGGATTTCCCACACTTCAGCTTATGGATAGCTCTTTTAACTTCATCTGCTGTAATTTGTGCATCCAGAACTGGTATGAAAATGTCTTCTTCGTCATTTGAGGTAACATTAGCTTCATCACTGCTATGATCACTTACCTGTCCTAGTATTCGTTCAAATGATCTTTCCACTGTCCTATTTCTATAGAAGGCGCTTGGCGCGGTTTACTTCTGACATTGCGCACGTGCGACCCAAAATCTGCGGCCATCAAATCTATCTTTCATTAATGTTTCTCTTATATTATCATAATAAGTTTTCCTTTTCTCCTTAAGCACATTTTTATACTGAGATCGTTCCCGTCTAAGATTTGTTTTATGTTCATCCTTTTTCGAGCGCCTATAGCGTCCAAGTGCACGTATTACATTGCGTTTTTGTGAGTCACACTCCCGATCGACCAATTCTTTTTACGTTCAAATTTTTTGCTTCTTATCATTGTCGTGCGTCGCATACAGTCGCCTGCTTGGATTAAAACGTCTGAAAATCTTTTCAAAGCTAAATCGATATTTTCAGAATCTAGCAGTGTGTTTGCCTCTTCCAGGGCGTTCAGAGAATCAAGGGACGATACATTTGCACGAAAAACATGCTCTTTGGTAGGGTCCCATTTAAGTTTACTGCTAAACTCTACAGTGTCCTCTACAATGGATTCTTGGGGAATGTCTCTTTTTACGCGGAGTTCGACAGGCATGTGCTTAGATTCCATACGTGTAGAAAAACGTTTAAACTGTTTATCAAGGACAAAATATCAGGGGAACAAAAATAATAGTCGATCACACTATCTCCATTATCTGAAATTAATGTATAAGAACCATCAAAGCCTTTTTGAATTAAACCATTCAATGGTACAATTTGGAGAGCTGTACAGAATTCTTTTAGACGTCTACCAAAGCCATTTTCACTCAAGTCTTCTGATCTTCTTTGAAATAAATCGTCCTGAACAAAAGTCTACCATCATCAAAAGAAACATCATCGCATTCCAGACACCAGTTTCCAATTCTAGCGTTCATATCGCCACCAATGATTATGTGTACATCTTCATCCTTTTCACTGAGTGATAACACAAACTGTTCAAGTTCTTCAATGGCACAATCATAATCTTTTTCTTTGTAGTAGGGACTGCCAACTGGGTGATTATACATTCCAATAAATAAAACATCTTTTTCACAACCAAAAAGTGATTTACACAAACGAACACATAGCATGTTATCAACGTGTGTCTTAACTTCAGATACAAATTGCTTTAAAGGAATTTTTAACTAAAATCATTGTTCCTCCTGAACCTACCCCCATCCTGGATAGTTTAACAGCTGGCGAATGCAGTACAAAATAGTCATCAAAGTGAATACTGAAATCAAATGAAGGGAAAGTAAAAGTCTCCATCAAACAACAACACAAACAATTTAATGTAATAAATAAAATCATGATCAGATAGAGCTTGTTTATCAAGCCTTCAATGTTCCAAATAAGAAAAGAAAGAGAGAAAACAATTCTGTTTCTGGATGGCGTGTTTGTTTTGTTCTTTTTTTTTGTATCTGTGATAGTTACATTGCTCGATTCACCCAGTCTGTCTTGTCCGTGCATGGGCCTGTGAGTGTTTGTGTCAGCTGTATGTAGTATAGTTGTGCCGCGTTGCAGGCCTCGGCCACTTCCCTATTCACTATTCTGAACCGTATTTCCCGTGCAATCACGCCCCGCTCCCCAAGTCTCTAACAGGTTGGCCTGTCTCTCACTGGTCACGATTGAGCGAGTTTTGGGTTTGCTGCTGCTCGCTGTGCGCCTGTGTTTAACAGTTATCAGTAGGTGTATGGGCCGTGGGCACAGGGCAGTCTCTGACGTCATTCGTTTTTCCTGCGTTTCCCATTGGCTGCTTGCGACCTTCTGTCGTGTTGATGGGGGCGTGGCATCTCCGAACGGGGTGGCGTTCTCTTCCCTTCTTTGTTTCCGATCGCGATCAGGGATGGATCGGGGGTGATCGATGACCTTCAGCTTGCCGTTGGTGTAATAACCAGCTTTGCCTTGCTCTCTCAGCTCTTTCAGCTTGGCTGACTGCCGTTTTGTCAAGTCCTGAGCAACACGAATGCCATCCTCTTTCATCTTGTCCCTGGCAGAATGGGCCTTCATCACATTCATCAGATCTCCCCATCTCTGGAATTTGGCGATGATGGGGCGAGGTGTGGTGCTTTTTTGATTCTGTCTGCCCAATCTATGTGCACGTTCGATTACATCTGTCTTCCAGTTCATGTCAGGCAAATAACTGGACAATGTTTCCTGGATGACACTCTCACAACATTCGTATTTGCCCCCCTCAGGAATGCCAAAAAATTTTGCATTGTTGCGCGCCTGAAAAGCTCTCGAGTCGGTCAATTTCATCTTGCAAGTCATCAACAGATCTGTGCAGCTCTTCCTGTTGCCCTCTCCATATTGTTGATGCTGGTTGTGTTAGCGTTCACTGAGTCTCGTAATTCAGCAATATCATGAGCAAACACACTGATGATTGACTTCATCTCTTCTTGATTTCTTTCGATGTTTTTCATTGTCTCAGCTTGGCAGTTCACTGCTTGGAGAAGCTGTGCTGATTTATGATCAAATGATTGTTGCAGTGTTTCGACCATCTTTGACAACCTGCTGTCGAGATTGGACTCGAGCTGTTCCATAAATTTTTGCTGGCTTGTGTCTTGTTTTGTGGATGGCCCAGGATTTTTCTGAACATCATTTGAGAGCAACACACGCCGCAAAGCAAACGCACTGTTCACTGTCACCACCATCACGCACGCAACACGTGCTGCCACTGACACAATCAGTGACGAGCAGAGATCCGCGGTGGCAACACCTGGCTTGCCTAGTTCAGAACGGTATGACAACAAACATTCAGTTGGCGACAGCGGTGGCTGAACAGAACTCATGCAGAAAGGGGTCAGCGTAGCACACGCTAGCGTGTCACACACACACACAGTGTCCGATGGCCACAAGAAGGCACAGGCAGGCATACCATAACAACACACATCGTGCACCTCGAGTTTGCGCATGCGCATCAACTCTCAACTCTGATTTCTTCTGTTTTAACCTACTTGAAAGAAAATGGCAAAAGGAGAGCCAATTCTTGCTCTCCAAACGCCAATTTCAATCATGATGAATGTTATTGAACTTGCCGGCACCCACCTGCCAGATATAACATACACAAATTTCGCTCCAGTCAGTGTAGAAGTCCATTTGTTGACAGAGCTCTCACAAGCGCGCGTCCGCCTTCGTCGCCATCTTGCACAAGACAGACCTGTTATCTTAGCACCAGACAACGTTCTTGCACGAAGTACAACATTCTTTGCAACATATCAATATTGCTAATGTATATACTGACACACGGGTTGTATACATATAACATGCGAAACAAAACATGGGAAAAATCATAAATAAAGCAATGGTAACAATGTTAAAAGTGTGCACAGCACCTGAAGTCTTCACTTGAGCGCCGTTCGTTAACGTGAGTTGCAAGTCCTGATAATTCACACTCAAATGTACATAATGTTCTATCTTATGTGCCAAAAAGGACAAAAATAAAAATAAAAATAAATAAATCAACAAGAAAAGAAAAAACACCACAAACAACGTGTACATAACTATACAGCATACAGAAGCAACACATCGCATTGGAAGCCCATCCCCTTCCTTCGAATGAACATCATCACATCAAAAATCATCAATTCCATATCATCACATCAAAAATCATCCATATCATCACATCAAAAATCATCAATTCCATATCCCCCCCCCCCCCCCCCCCCCCCCCCCCCCCCCCGTTCCACATCTACGTCACCAAACCACCATTCTCCTTCCCATCGGCCCGGCCGCCACCTCCTCCACTCTGTACATCCATAAACTGGCGCAAAAACCGCCAGGCGAAAAACTAAACCTGCTAGAGAACAAGTCTGTGCACAAAGTGTTCATCGATCAATTTAAGAGTGCGCAAGCAAAGCAAACCATTGCAGATGATTAACATGATAGTAGCAGTGGCAGAGGTAGCAGTAGTAGGAATGCTAAGGTGCCACAACAATAACGATGATAATGAATAAATAAATAAGAGAGAGAGAGGGGGCGAGCGAGAGAGAGATTGAGGCGGGAACGGACAGCAGCGGCGACAAGGATGGGAAGGGTAGATAACAGATTCTCCCAGACTGTAATACGGGCCCACCACACTATCCCATTAATAGGGGAGGGGGGGGGAGGAGGGGGAGAGAAAAATGGGGGAGGGGGGGGGGACAAAGGGTGGCTGCGACGGCACAAAGCGTCCGCAGAAACAAAGCGCGTCCGCACGCGGACACCGCGCCCCACGCGGACACCCCGCACCGCGAACCACTACCCAAAACGCGCCCGCAGAAATCCCGCTGACACCCCGCCCCGCGAGGCGACATGTCACAACCCACAAGAGCGGACCAAAGCGTCCGCAGCCGCCCCAACCCCAGCGCGAGCAGGCGAATGCGCAGGCACACCCTCACGCGCGCGCACGTGAGCGTAATATAAACTTTGTGCACTGTTGCACAAAAAAAGTAGTCAACAACAAACTTTAAACGAACAAACAAAAAATTAAGACGCACACACAAACGCGCGCGCGCACGCACACACGCACGCACGCGAATGCATGCGCACATCCACCACACCACACCGAGGCCGAGACGGCCGCGGACACCCCGCTCCGCCCCAGCAAGCCGCTCGCCACCCCGCAGAACAAAGCGCCCGCGGGACCCCCGCGGACACCCCGAACACACGGCACAAAGCCCCCGCAGAGAACAAAGCGCCCGCCCGCGGACAATCCGCCCACGCGGGCACCCCGCGTCGTCATAGGGCCACTTTCCCTTACTGTCCCAGCACCAAATTTACAACATCGAGCACTCGCAATGTGGCACTTCCTCAAAAAAAAAAAACATAATTCCCATCTCAGGCGAATAAACACAGCTCATTCACCGACCCCTGACTCCACATCCCCCCCCCCCCCCCCCCCCCCCCCCCCCCTCTCCCCTTTAAAAAAAAAAAAATAATAATTAAGATAAGATAAAATAAAATTAAAAAAAAGACAAAAACAGAAAAAAAAGTAAAACAAGAAAAGAAGTTGAAGAAGAAGAAAGAAAGATACAAAGGAAGGAAACGGACGAAAGAAAGAAAGACAGAGGGAAGGGAGGAAAGAAAGAAAGAACGAAAATATTCAAGAGATCAGTTTTCGCCTCATAAAGATTGTGGCGTCTGAGAATTATTTTCTCTTGAGATAGCGACTGAAAAGAAATGCGATTACCGTTCAAATCTCGACTTGAAAGAAAATCTATACATTGAATTTCATTGGGATCGAATGACGGTTGTTGATTTACAGACAATTAAACAGAGGATGGGTCGAAATCAAAGTTCGCAAAATCTGTTCAGTTCACAAAATCATTTCAATAGTGGTGTGTGCCACCGCCATTGGCGAGACATTCCACGCAGCGACTCCTCATCGAGTTGACCAGTGTTCTGATGACCCTCTGAGGGATTCTCTGCCATTCCAGTTGCAGCATTTGGAAGAGATCCTGGCGGTCTCTGGGAGGTGGATGGTTCTCCTTCACACGTCTCCCCAACTCATCCCACATATGCTCGATGGGATTGAGGTCGGGACTATACGCCGGGAAGATCATCCTGTTGATGCCGGCCTGCACAATGAAGTTTTCGGCCACCCGGGCCCTATGTGGCCGAGCATTGTCGTCTTGGAAGACTGCCATGGGTCCTATCCGTTGCATGGTCGGAACAACGAAAGGCGCCAGGATTTCATCCCGATAGCGGATGCCTGTGAGGTTTTTCCATCAATATGGTAGAGTGGTGTCTTGTGGTGGAGGCTGAAGGCACCCCATACCATAACAGATCCTCCCCCAAAGGCCCTGGTCTGGCGAACAGCTGCATCAATGTAACGTTCACCAACACGCCTCCAAACTCTAGTTCGGCCGTCATTGTGTTCAAGACTAAACCGCGACTCATCTGAAAAGAGGACCTGGGACCACTGTTGTTGGTTCCATCTCACATGACGATGGCAGAAAGCTCGGCGAGCCAGCCTATGGGCTGCTAGCAGTCGTGGTCGAACAGCTGGGCGACGTGATCTGAGGCCGAAGTGGTGAAGACGGTTTCGTATGGCTTGACGGCTGAGGATGGTGTTTATTTTGCCATACGAAGCTGCCTTTGGATGCTGGTGGAAGTGGTATCCCCCGCTGCAATAGGGCCTGCCTCTCGATGAAACGATCTTCTCTGGGAGTAGTCTGCCTAGGCCGACCTGACCGTGGCCTCTCTTCAACGCTGTTGGTCGCCCTAAAACGCTGATTCAGTCTAACAATAACTGAATGATGCACACCAAGTCGTCGCGCCACTTCAGCCTTTGCAATGCCATCTTGTATCCCACGCAATCGCCCTGGTTTTGTCAAAGGTGCTAAGTTTTCTTCGTGGTGGGCATGGTGAGAAAAGGGCTGACAGTAACCAACCCCGCGCTTAAACAGCCAAAAGAAGGGGGGCATAAAACTCACTTGAGAGACTGCTCTTGCACGGGAAAAAAAAATTTTTCATTTTACACATCTTGTGTCGCCAGCAAGCTTGATGCAAAACAGGCACAGTTAACGCAACTTTGCACTTTTTATCCCGCGCGGTAACGAGGTCACCAAGACCCCCGTGCGCACTACCAGTTGACACAGGCTGGATTACACACTGCTGTGTGAGATTCCATCATTGGTTGCCGCATAGCGGGCGGCACGAAAGCACGCACGCAAGTGCGCACACACACGCGAGCGCGCGCACACATACACACACACCTCTTTGCGCTCATGCTTACACATTCACGCTTACAGGCGTTCACACATGCGTGCGACCGCGCGCGCGCGCGCGCGCATACACACACACACACACACACACACACACACACACACACATATATACACACCACACACACACACTTGCACGCACACCGCACGCACACACTCACACATACACACACTTACACACACACATATGCGCGCGCGTTGCCCACCCGCTTCCTTAACCTCCACATACCCGCATATGAGTATACTGACGCATCCAGGAACACACACACACACACGCACGCACGCACGCACGCCCACCGCAGGCACGAAAGCACGCACGCAGGTGCGCACACACACGCGAGTGCACGCATACATACACACACACACACACCTCTTCGCGCTCATGCATACACATTCACGCTTACGGGCGTTCACACATGCGTGCGAGCGCGCGCGCAGGCGCGCGCGCACACACACACACACACACACACCACACACACACACACACACACACACACACACTCGCACACACACGCACGCACACACTCACACATACACACACTTGCACACACACATATGCCCGTGCATTGTCCACCCCCCTCCTCAACCTCCGCATACCCGCATAAGAGTATACTGACGTATCCAGGAACACACACACACACACACACACACACACACACACACACACCTTACAATACATGTTTGCTCGTGGATCAAAATCTTAAATTGTAACAAGATGTCCGACTAGCAACTGTTCTAGACTTGTGTCATAATACTTAAACACAGATATATACATTCATCCAATCACATGTATACTACACATACACATACATACATACACACATACACATATATACACGTACATACAAATATGTAAACCCAAATATATACATGTACACATATATAAATACACATGTGTATACACATCACATTTTTTTTTTTAACTGGGCCAAAACATTGAATCATAAATGTGCTCATTAACCATCAGAAGCGTTTTCAATCATGCGTGGAGCAGATTGTCAATTTATAGCCTATACCAAATGGTTCATTGTTATGAAACAAAAATGCCAGCATTTAGTTTTCTCACAGTTTCACACACACACACACACACACACACACACACACACACACTCACACACACACAGAGACGCGCGCGCGCGCGCACGCGCGCGCACACATATACACACACACGCACACACACAGACACACGCGCGCGCGCGCGCACATACACACACACGCACGCACAAACGCACGCACGCACGCACATACATGCATGCACGCACACATACTCACTTGCTCTCTCTCCACATACTCACTACTTTCATATACATAATCAGTTCCCGTACAAATATTACCTTCTATACCCTCTTACTCACTCTCATTCTCTCTTTCCCACTCCCCTCTAGCCTCTCTCACCCCTCCCTCTCCCCCTCCTCTGCATTCATATACTCTCTCTCTCTCTCTCTCTCTCTCTCACACACACACACACACACACACACACACACACACACACACACACACACACTCACGCACGCACACATACACGTCGCGCGCATGTCCACATATTTTGACATTATTGGATCAGCCTACTTGTAAGACGTCCCTTTTGTTGTTTTTATCCGTTTGATTAGTCCTCTGGAGCTGTCATTTTACTGGCACTGTTGGGGATGGAAGGGTGAGGGTTGGAATCTTCCGCACCGTCACTCACAATGTCACTGATGGGTTCATCACCAGTCTCCAAAGCTGCTCCTCCTGACAAAGCGTCGGGGAAAGTCACTGGCACCGAGTCCGAAGTTTGATGGACTTCCCCGAACACTTGATCAGGCGACGCTGTGTCCCCGTGGCCATCTTTGCCATCACCTCCGGGCCGTTCTGGCACACTGCCCAGAGCACGGCCCGGAGGGGATGACGTCTCTCCCGATCCATCGGATGACCTGTCCCTGTGGTGTTGGTCACCCGTCTGCTGTAGCCGCCGTCGGGGGCTGTGGACCTGGAGCGTGGACTGGACTGGTGTGTGACCGCTCTTCCTGCTGGCCCTGTCCGCCCGGTTGTCCTCCCGTTGTCTGCGGTGTTCAGTCGACCCCCACTAGTTAAAAGTTGAGAAGAAGGCTGGCTTCGGTCATCTGATTTGCTAGTTTCGAGGACAGCCCTTTCAATCTTGTTCATGTCCCCATTTTCAATTTGGATAATCTTAAGATCTAGCAGTTTGCAGTAAAGTTTTCCTTGGAATGACCAAGCTGAAAGTACGGCTGGGTGATGTTTGATGTCATACAGTCTCTGTGCATTCAGTTTGGTCAAATCTTCTGTTACATAAATGTTAGATTTATTCGTTTTAGTAGTCGCCTCCTTTTGAAAATTTTGATTTTATTTTTCTGTTTACAAGGCGCACAATGACAGGTCTGTTTCTACCGGCTGTGTACTTTCCCACTCGATGGGCACACTGATATAGTTGTGTTGAAAAGATGTCAGTTCCAGTTTTTTTTGAGTTGTGTTGAAAAGATGTCAGTTCCAGTTTTCTCTTAAAAAGTTCTACAACTTTCCCTTCTGTCTCTTCGCTTGGCTGTCTCTCGTCCTGAGTCTCCTGGTAGATTAGTACTTTTATATTATCCTTTCGACTATACTGTTCAAGTGAGTTGCGCAGTTCTTTTTTCCTGCTTGAGTTCTTTTTTCAAGCCGGCAAACATCATCATGCAGGTCTATGTAGCTCTTTTGGAGTGATCTATATTTCTTCTTCAAAAGATCATTTTCTTTTTTCACATCAAACAATTCGGATAAGATTTTTTCAAGTTGGAGACCTAGACGGTCGTTTTGTTTCCTGCCGTCATCCATCCCCCTTTTCCATTCTGGTCAGAATAGTTGCGAGTGTTATGTTCGAGTCGCTGTTCTCCACCTCGATGTCCTCCTGCTCCCCTTCCGTTTGAGTTTTGCGCTCTTGGCGGTCTGTAAAGTTTGTGATTTTCTGCTGTTGCTCAAGAATCCTTCTTCTCTTACTTGCAGATCGCTCCCTGCTCACATTTCCTTCCACTGAAACCTGTCCTACCTGTGGACTGACATTGGAGTCAGAGGCGCCTTCTTCACTGTGGCCTGGACTGCTGCTAGGTCTGTTGGTCCGTTTCTTTTGCTTTGACGGAGTCTTTTTCGGTTGCAATTTTGTATTGACCACAAGAGAGAGGGAGAGAGGGACCACAAGCAAATAACCAAACAAACAGGAGATCGATGTTCCTTGAGTACTGTCCAATATTTGGCGAAAGCTGGAGGACACACAAAAAACACACGACACTGGAAACACCACCTTTTCCCCCTTTTCTCTTCGCTTTCTTCCCCTGCCTCCTTTTTTTTCCACACAAAGTATCCGTCCATTCTGAATAGTTGATGTGAAGTCTATTCTCTTGGAGAACGACCGAAGGAAAAAAAAATTAAACAAAATACGATGTAAGGCACATTTTTTCTAAGTCGTGAATTTAAGACAGAAGCAAGTTCACGCCATTTGGTCGGAGCGCTGGCTCGGCACGTCTTGCTCCGCCGGTGAACAGGTGTCAAGTCAAGAATACAATTTAATCCAGGTGTAGTGGTTCTTCGTTGAGTAAACGGGTAAGATTTTGAACAAAAAATCATGCACCCACGCGCGCACACACACACACACACACACACACACACGCGCGCGCGCGCGCGCGCGCGCGCGCGCGCGCGGGTGTTCGTGAGTGCACTTGACTGATTCTTGCGTGCGCGCGTGCAAAGACAGACAGACAGACACACCACACACACACACACACACACACACACACACACACACACACACATCCTCACACATGCACACACACATGCGCACACATACGTGCACGCACGCACGCGCGCGCGCACACACACGCACACGCACACACACACACACACACACACACACACACACACACACATGCGCGCGCATGTACAAGCGCTTCCTTACACACAAAACACACCCATGCACAGCCGTACCGACACACACGAACGGGCACACTCCCCCCCTCTCCCACCACACACACGCACACACAACCCATGCGCCGCGCCCATCCATTCATCCATACAAACCTACATATATACTTTCGCCAACATGCATACATACATACACACACACTCCTACAGACATACACGCATACACACATACGCATACATATATACATACATACACGCTTACGTACATACATACATACATTCGGAGAGAGAGAGAGAGAGAGAGAGAGAGTCAAAAACTGTTAAAATGTACAATGGGGGCGACTATTCGTGCCGGCGACAAACCGGGGCGACAATCCATGCCGTAAAAGGCGAGCTCACGTGTGTGCCAGTGCCTTTCGGACTATCGACACGTCGAACTTATGCTACGTCGGATTCATATTTCTTTGTAAATCAACTTTTCGGACGATCGAATCGTCGTACTTATAACCGCCTCGGTCAAAAATTTCTCGGACTATTGCTTCGTCACACTAATGCACGACTTTTTCGGACTATCGCTACGTTGTACCTTCGGCCTTCGGACTGTTGATACATCGGACGCTGAATGTTGGAACATCGGACCCTAACCATTTTTGTTTACATTAATACTTTGCTGTGTTGTCATACCTTAACAGTTTTTGTAGAAATGTGTACAAAACGCTGACAACAGACAATGAACTCTTTAAAGAAAAGATAAACACCAAAGGAACAGTGTCACATGCTGAAGATTTAATGTGTGCCAACACATCTGGTGGACACGAACGTGCATGTCCTTGACCTGGTAGCTTTCTTCTGTTGTGCACGCTGTGTTCTCGTTGCGAGAGCAGCTCCTCAGCGGTGACCTGAACACCAAACCCTGGCCCCAACCCTGACGGACGGCGACGAATACTGTGACAGGACAAGAAGACTTGATTGACAGACTTCTGCAAACTTTTCTAAAATTTCTGCAACAAACGACATTAATTAGGACGATCTAGGTGAAATTAATGATGAATTAATTCAAGTGAAACAAAAATGCAAAGAGAGAACAGAAGATGTGACAGACTTGCAGTTGACCACAGGCACTTGATGGTGACGCTTACTCACATGAAGACAGACATACTACACTTCTTGCTGTGTCAGATGACAGAAAAAAGAAGCGACGAGCACCAGTTGACTAAAACACTCGAGGAAATTCAAGAGATTAAGAAACTAAACAGACACGGACAGACTCGAGGACTTCTCACACAGAGATAATCTATGCTTCTTCGGGATTGCCCATAAACTAGCCAGCGAAGAGTACAACACAATGTGTCAATGCATTGGTCGATGTGTTTAACGGTAACTGACGATCACAGACGATGGGCCACATAACAACACTAAAGCGAGATGACGGGATAGGCTATGCACGTTGAGGGTCAAACCAAGGCCCATGATAGTTAAA
>JADBJO010004797.1:182500-185343 GCA_016801955.1 Conus betulinus | reverse complement strand
TTTTCTTAGTATTTTACCTTCAGTTCTTTCTCAAAGATATTGCTCGTATTGCTCCCACTCAATAAGGTCATTTCATAAGGTTACTGAGAGGAAGTGTTCATACGCACTAGAGGCTGAGTGCATTTCGCTCCAATATATTGTAGGATTTTACGTCTGGACGTTGTGTATTGTTGTGACTTTTGTGTCTGAGTTTCATAATGGACTGGACAATGTGTATATGGTGGTACAGCGTTCCCTTGTTTGTTAGATTGACCGTATTTTGGACATTTGCTTTTACATACATTTCCGTGTTAAATTTTCACCGGCCGCCATTCGATGTACAAGCTTTCAACCCGCACGTGCAGCCTGTATGGATTTTCAATGAGATGCGGCATCATGATGTGACAGGTCAGTGTGATTTAATTCAGTACACACGTGTGCAACTGTTGTCAGTGAGTGCTGCGCCTTTGACCTCTGCCCTGACCTCTAAACTCGGGGAACTCGGCATTGGTTACGCCTTGCCACGGAAGCGCACTCGACGCGGTGGCAGACATAACAAAGAAAAATTCCAGTGATTGTGTCCCCTAGACTGCCAACAAAACAATCCTCGTTTGTCAACTTTCAGAACCTGATCTGAATCAAGACTCTCCCAAACCCAAACTAATTCTGCTCATGTATGTCTGTGTGTTCTTATAACGCTAAACCCGCAGCGAAGAAAGAAAGAAAAGATACCTGCCATAAAACTCTTTCATTCTGGACAATGCCCTGACCTTTTCTGCTTCACGGAGTCATGGCTACGCCCTCAGGGCGATGAAGCAAAATGCAAAGGACTGGCCCCACCAGATTACTGCACTCTGTCTTTCCCCCGTCCCTCACGTGGTGGTGGCATTGCCATCATTATGAGAGAGTGTCTGTCCCCCAACGTCAAAGTCCAGTCTGATTTACCATTTCAACACTCTACATTTGAAATAGTGCACCTCTTCATCACCCTTCCACAGCATTCTATTACTTTGTTAACCCTTTTCCGCCCACCTCCAACAGGAAAAACAAACCGACTGAAAAAAAAATTACTTTCTGAACTTTCCGACCTCTTGGACTGCTGTAACAGTTTGAATGGAAATCAAACTGCTTATAGGCGATGCAAATTATCATCTAGACCAGCCCTCTCACCCCTCCACTGCCAAAACTCCTTGACATCCTGAACACATACGATCTTGCACAGTCGGTGGATGCTCCAACCCATTGTCGTCGTCATACGCTGGATTGGGTCGTGTGCAGCCAGGATTATACCCTTGTTCACTCGACCACGGTGTACAAAACGTTACCTTCAGACTACTACTGTGTGTTCGTGGAACTGTCTGTGCCTAGGCCTTCCATGATCCACCCAGCCTTGGTACGTGGAGAATAGGAGGCTGGTTGACATCAAACATCTCCTCTTTAAGGGATGATTTGAAGACCTCCCTGGTCTCCCACTCCCAGCCCCCTCATCAGCCGGATATGTGTCTCCAGGACACCCTCAATACCCACGCCCCGGCCATACGATGCAAGGTGACGAATCGTCCTTCCTGCACGTGGTACAGCGCTGCTGCCGACCAGATCAAAGTTTGGAAGGCAGATCGACGGAGAGCCGAACGCCAGTGGGACAGATCTGGCCTTCATGTTCACATAGAAGTCTTCACCAAGAAGAAACATTTTGTAGATAGAATTGTGTTTAATGCTCAGTCTTCCTTCTTTTCAATGAAAATACTAGATTGTAAGACGTCTGCTCAGCTGTATCAGCTCGCAAACAGTTTGCTAGGCAGGAAAAGTAACGCTGTGCTCCCCACTGTTTTCTCTCCTTCCGAACTCCCCATCCTCTTCTCTGACTTTTTCAATGCCAAAATCAAAACAATCCAAGAGAATCTGGACAGTTCAAATGTCACTGGATCACCTCTTGATAGTGATCGTTCTTTTTCAGGCCAACCTTTGACTGTTTTCAGTTCTGCGACTGAGGATGATGTAAGAAAAGTGATAGTTCGCCTGGAAAATCATATGACCATGACCCATTGCCTGCATCCATCCTGTTCCACTGTATTGATGTTTTGCTCCCCTTCATAACCTGTGTCATAAATGCTTCCCTCGCGTCTGGTGTTTTCCCCAAGAATACAAATATCTGCTGTTGTTTGTCCCTTCTCAAAAAAACCCTCTCTGGATCCCAATTCACTCAAACATTACAGACCTGTCTCGAATCTCCCCTTCCTGAAAAGGTCCTTGAGAAAATCGTACTTGTTCAGCTATCAGCTCATTTTACTCAGAATGAGTTGAATGACCCTCACCAGTCTGCTTACAGGGCTGGCCATAGCACAGAGACCGCTCTCCTGAAAGTTGTAAAACGATCTCCTTCTTGGCCTTGATGATGACAGAGTCTCTTTTCTCTCTCTTTAGACCTGTCCGCGGCATTTGACACCATCGATCATGACATTCTCTTTTCCAGACTCCAAACTTCATTTGGCATTCAGGACACGATTCTTGCGTGGGTGAGGTCCGATCTTAGTGATCATTCCCAGACAATTGTTGTCAATGGTCTTTCTTCATCTCCTACACCTCTAACCTGTGGGGTTCCACAAGGGTCCGTCCTTGGACCAGTTCTGTTTGCTCTGCATGTCAGACCTGTCTCAGACATTATCGATCAGCACTCATTGCTGCATGAGAGCCTTGCTGATGATACTCAGATGCAGGTGTACCCGAAGAATCTATTTTATATCTGCTTCTTCTTTTTTGTCTTCTCCTCTTCCTTCTCTTCTTTTTTTTTTCTACGTCTCCTCTTTTTTTTTTCTTTTACTTCCCTCCACCCTCACTCCACCCCTCCCTCCTCCTCTCCGTAC
>JADBJO010004797.1:122500-172500 GCA_016801955.1 Conus betulinus | reverse complement strand
ATACTCTCTCGCCATTGAAAGTGGCTGCGACAATGCAATGAAACATCGAGAACAAGACTCCTCGGCTTAAGGACTATCCCTCATTAAATACTTTATTCAGTAACAGTTTTTGCCCTTAGTTTCAGTTGCACGTGGCTTTATCAATCCGGGGTTATTGCATGCAGACTAGTCCACATACGCTGCACCACAGTGCTCTAAGCCAAGCGGCTACCGTGCGCAGAATCAGTACGTGAACACTAGTAGGCCTAAACGAAAAGGAACAGATCCGGGAAGAGGATGTTTTGACGAGAAAGGACACTATAACCCAACTGCTGGTGTGGCCCTGGATACCCAGACTCTATGGTTGAGCCACAGCTACTTGTGTGTGTGTGTGTGTGTGTGTGTGTGTGTGTGTGTGTGTGTGTGTGTGTACATGTGTGTGTGTGTGTGCGTGTGTTTGTGTGTGTGTGTGTGTGTGTGTGTGTGTGTGTGTGTGTGTGTGTGTGTGTGTGAGAGAGAGAGAGAGAGAGAGAGAGAGAGAGAGAGAGAGAGAGAGAGAGAGAGAGAGAAAACGAACAGACACATCTGAAAACAGAAGAGAAAAACAGATGCGAGAGACAGAGGGATGGGGAGTGGGGTGAGGGGTGGCGGGGGTGGGACAGAGACAGACAGACAGACCAATAAGCGGATCGAAACGCGCCACATTATTGATCGTTCTGTCTCCACACTCGCGGTGATCCCTGACACAAACTGGCCAGGTTTCAGCTCGCTATCCATGGAACCACACGATGTTCGCGGCTCACGCCCGCCTGATCTTACATGGAGAGCCAGTCAAAAATAGCTCTAGTTGCAATGTGAGGCGACTGCAGGCGGAAATCTAAACACATTTTAAAATTATTTAGGCCTATAAGGGCTTCTCCGAATAACGCTGACAAACGATTTACAATCTCGCACCGAATTTGATGAAGATAAGTGATTGCTCATTCATTTCATTGTCTTGAGTGTTTGTGTATCTTGCCTGAAGAAGACTAAGAGGTCGAAACGCGTCGGGTTTTGTCTTGTGATTCGTTTGTCTTCGTTTTTTTGGCGGAGCCCGTATAAGTACTTTTGAAATCAGTGAAAAATAATACAATGTCCTTTAGGCTCAAGTGTATTCATTCATTTTTTTCTAAGTCTACGAAGACTTATAACAGCCTACGAACAGCAGCCTTGTTTTCTACACTCATTAGCATACACGCATACGCGCACAGGCTCGTACGTCCACATGCACAGAATACACGTACATTCGTAAACACATGTCCGCTCTCACACGCATACGCTTACGAACGTGCACACACAAGCTCGCGAACCTTACACACACACACACACACACACACACACACACACACACACACACACACACACACACACACACACTGACTGACTGAACCCATTTATTGTCAGATCAAGCATAGATTGTAGTGACATTTTACACAGAATAAATAACACAAATTCAGAAAAGTAAACTAAAAATAAATAACTGAAAAAAGGAAAAAAAAGAAGAAAATATGACAATATCAATTTATTATTTCAGACATGAGAAAAATTGTAAAACGATGATTTTACGATACTTTCATAGGCCAATGTCCAATGAACACACAAATATCGCTCTCTTCCTCACTCTCATACTCCTGCTTAACCCCATCCCGAGAACTCTTCTTCTTACACCTTATCATATCCATACTAAAATAATAAGGACTTATCATCATATTTCTCTCTCTCTCATTTAAGCGAGTACTCAGGAAACACACACACACACACACACACACACACACACACACACACACACACACACACACACACACGTGGGGCGCAAAAGTACATGCGCATAGGCCTACATGCGCACTCTCTCTCCCCCTATCCCCCCCCCCCCCCTAACACACACACACACACACACACACCACACACACACACACACACACATGAGGGCGCAAAAGTACATGCGCATACAGGCGCACTCCCCCCCCCCCCCCCCCCCCCCTTACTTTACACACACACACACACACACACACACACACACACACACACACACACGTCAAAGACAATTTCACAATGGATTAGACCGACGTATTACATGTAAGAGTCGGACAATTCTGAAAGACTGTGCTCTACTTGTAAATCTGACGCAATGCTATGTTATAGTTATAACCCACAATTATACTGACACATTCGCATCCGTCCTCCCTCCTCCGTTTTCTCTTACATCCATTTATAAATAGCGTAACACATTATTTAACTTTTTTTTTTAGGAAAAAATCTCTAGCACAACCGACAAGAATGGTTTTTAAAATGCCTTAAAATTATCAACTAGAAAAACAAAAAAGAAAAAAACAACAGTCAGAAGACCCACCCCCATACAGCAAAGTCGACTGGACCTTTTTCTGATATCAGATACACTTACTGGCAATATTAGAGACACAGAAATCTTTTGGGGTTACAAAGTGACCACTCGCTGATCAAATTAAACATGGCACTAAACACTGAACAGAAAGAAAAACATTTGGAAATTTAAACGCCTCGCTACTACTTAGGGATGCCAATTACGTAGATTTAGTGAACCAAACTATACACGATGTCAAGGAACAATATGCTGCATCACCGTATGTTAGACAGAACTTAAGTAAGATACCCAACAATGAAATACAATTTATGATAAGTGATAGATTTATTTTTAGAAGTTCTGATTATGGAAATGAGATAAAAAAAAAAATAATTACGTTTAGTATTTATAAGAAAGAGAACAAACGAACGCCGAAAAACACGGCTTTGAAAAGGAAATGCAAGACTTGGAAAAGAGAAAACCCACGCATATTAACGCTATTAATTTACAAAGAAAGAAAGATGAGCTTGCTCAGTTACGTAAAACAAAAGTAGATGGGATCATTCTTAGACCCAGAGCAAGATGGGCTTCACAGGGTGAAAAAGTAACCAAGTACTTTTGTAATCTTGAAAAAAAGATATTTTATTAGCAAGTAGATGTTGAAGTTAGTTACGGATCAAGGAAATGTTTTGCTAGAAACAGATGAAATGTTAGAAGAGACCAGGTCATACTATGAGCATTTGTACAAGAAAAGAGAAGAAACAGATTTTGATATTAGCACATATATTTCAAATCTGCCACAACTAAATGAAGACGAAGCAGAACATTTAGAGGGTATCATTACCATGTAGTATTATCGCAAACTGTCACAGCCTTGTGAAGGTGAAGGAGTTCTAGGGTTGTTTTTTTTTCTGGGACTCTTTTTATTTTTAGTTTTGGTTTCCTTTCACTCTTGACTTGCCACTTCTCAATCCCTAACACCTCTTCAGTTCAGGCAGATATACTTCAAACATTAATTACAACAACTTTTCACATTTACATGCAACAAAACTACGCAGAGCGGACCAAGCAAGTACAAATAAACATATATCTTATCCTTCCATGGCCTTCCTCTTCTATTCTTTCTTTTCCTTCGTTGCACGTTGATGCCACAGTAGTAACGTACCGGCGATGATAATTTAACCGTCACTAACTAAAGGCTAAATATTGCTGCTTGAAGAAATTCCACAGAATATTGAATTCAGTCTTGACATTGGTTCTTGGTCTTCCACTGGCTACATATCACCTCACAGAACGCTTCGATTAATATCCTTTTCTTTTCCTTCGTTGTACGTTGATGCCTCTATTGTACCCCACCGACGATAATGATTAAACGAACAGTCAATAAATGAAAGACACGAATATTGCTGTTCGAAGAAATTCCATAAGATATTGAACACAGACTTGACATTGGTTATTGATCTTCGACTGTCTACACATTACTTCACAGAACGCCTCGAGGAATATCCTTTTCTTTTCCTTCGTTGTGATGAGGAAAGGAAGATGTTAAATCCAGGATTTGATGAAGGTAGATAATGCTGAAAAAGGTCGAAATAACAACACCTGTAACATAGAAATATGACCAGTCTTGTACACTAACTTTAGCATGTCGAGCATCATGCATAGTCGGCTTTTGTACCTTAAATTTAGTCCAACTCTGTTTACAATGGCACTATCTTAATATATTTCATCGATACGCAATTGTTTACATTTCATTAGTGTACGCATACAGCACAACGAACAATACACAGATCACTAACATCGATCTGGACCTGATTCGTTTTCTTCCAATCTGCAAATAAAAGAGAATTGGCTAATCAACAAACCTGTAAATATAAGAGACTAGCTTACCCCGCGTTGACTGAGAGAGAGAGAGAGAGAGAGAGAGAGAGAGAGAGAGAGAGAGAGAGAGAAACAGAGGCAGAGAAAGAGAGAGAGAGAGAGAGAGAGAGAGACAGAAACAGAGACAGAGACAGAGAAAGAGACAGAAAGAGAGAGAGACACAGCAGAGAGAGACAGATTGAGTGGCGTCTCTGCCTGTCTTTTGATACGTCATTGTTTGTAAATACGTCATTGTTTTTTTTTTTTGTTTTGTTTTTTTTTTTTTTTTTAATTTCCCAAGACGTCATTTGTGTGTGACAACGTCATTCAGCGTGAATCCATGGCTGCAAGGTGCTCCTGTGTTTCCTCTTCAGTCTCACTGTGTAAGCTTGCAGCCAGCCTTTGTCTTTCTGCCCCGTTGTCCCGCTCCCGTCAGTCATCATCCCGCTCCCATTCTCTACCCCCTTCCCGCCCTACTGTCCCTTCGTGCTCCGCGTGTGTGTGCGTGACAACTTCATTCAGCGTGAATCCCTGCTGGCGCAAGGGTAGAAATGTGTGTGTGGGAACTTCATTCAGCGTGAATCCCTGTTGGCGCAAGGGTAGAAATGTGTGTGTGAGAACTTCATTCAGCGTGAATCCCTGTTGGCGCAAGAGTAGAAATGTTTATTTATGTATTTATTTTAAAACTAGCCCCTTTTTTGAGAATCGGGCCCCGTCAAGACCTTTTTATCGGTTAAGTGAAGATGCATGCCAAATATGGTGGAGATCCATCCAGCGGTTTAGGCACGTCGGAGGAACAAACATACAGACAGACAGACAATTGCCTTTTATATGTATAGATAAGTAAAAGTTGATGTATTGACACGGTGTCGAGTCGAGATGAAGGAAAGCTACCTATCGTGCGGCGTCCGATTATTACTACCCAACTGATCCTCTGTCTCCAAGAGAAAGAATTCGTAGATCTGAAGCTTGTGTATTCCTATTCTCTTAGCCACGGATCCACAACTACAAGATTGATTTAGCACTTGGGCCATATTCTTACATACAGTTTAAGCATTATAAACTGATATAGAGAAATTACTATTTTATTTATTTGAAAAGTTAATCAGTGAATTTTAAACAGCTAATTACATATTGTAATAGGGGACTATTTCTTCGGATGCAGAATATGGTCGGGCAGTCGACTGCCTGACGTAGTGACGGCAAACTTACATTTAAAAAAAAAAAATTGCAGTGATGAGAAGTTTGTAATCCCCCCCCCCCCCCCCCCCCCTCCTTGAGACAAAAGTTATCAAGTTTTGTTACATATCACAAACTAAAAGAGCACGCGATCATAAACCAACATCAACCTGCTCAAAGCTTATACAACAATAATAATGCACATCATAATCTCCGGATCTACCATATTATCCAATACATATCTTACACTTCCATCAGCCGTTATAACCATCATGTCTTCCTAATGATTACCAACAGTTCATGGAAAATACACACTTCATTCATATATTCATATTCCAGTACATCTCAAATGCAGCTTCCTCATCTTCATTGTTTCAGCGTCTCTGATGCATGAACACTGCATAAAAACGTCATCTTTAAACACTTTGTTACACATTCATGATTTAAGTTTTCTTTCCAGCATAGTAATCATTTGATATATCAATCATACATGGAACAGCAAAGTTTCCATTTAGCACAGTATCATACTAAAGTATCCCATTTCATATCAAATAGCATCACATATCAGCATTAGAGGACATATATAAGAACTGAAATATGCCATGAATACAGATAAAGCATGTATGCTTCAGTCAGTCTCTGAACGATTAAGGTAATCTGCTCCTACATTTCTTGCCAGGAATGACTTTTACATTGAAAGAATATTCCTGCAACGGTATTGCCCATCGCATTAGTCTCCCTTTTTTCGGTTTTTCTCTTGCTCAGGTAGCTCTGTGGCTGGTGGCCTGTTTCGAGTACGAATTATGTACTGACTGACTGACTGAAACCATTTACTGTCAGATTAACATAGTGTTGTACTGACATTTTAAAAAGATAAAACCTAAATAAATAATGAGAAAACGGAAATAATACAAATAACATCTGAAAGACATAAAAAACATAAAGGAAAAATTAGCAGGAAACATTTTAAACATTTGTAGGTGGAAAAAACCCGCCCCCTAAACCACACACACACACACACACACACACACACACAATCACGCTCCCCGTTTTCCCTACTCACGTGTATGCGAGCACGCACATATATTTCACTCATTGACAACTCTCTCTCTCTCTCTCTCTCTCTCTCTCTCATCTCTCTCTCTCTCTCTCTCTCGCGCGCGCGCGCGCATACACACACACACACACACACACACACACACACACACACACACACACACACACACACACACACACACAAACCGCCCCCTCCCCTGCACACACTCAAAAACTTATCCACATAAAAGATGTAGACGTACGCAGAACATGCCACTCACCTATAAAACCAAACTCTCTCTCTCTCTCTCTCTCTCTCTCTCTCTCTCTCTCTCTCTCTCTCTCTCTCTCTCTCTCTCTCTCTCTCTAGCGCGCGCACAGCCTATGCCAAAGTTTCGTAAATGGAATAATGCGACCTAGTACACGTGAGAGTCGGACAGCTATGTCATGTAACAAATTCTTTGCTCTACGTGTACATCAGACCACTAAACCAAAAAAGAAACAACAAAAAAGAAAATCCGTTAGAAATATCTGCCAAGTGGATGAGACTTGATCAGATTTACAGCCAAATTGGCTAGATTCCACCCATTTTCTGGGTTGGGACAAAACACACTATGCAATGTTAAAGATAGATTTTTAGACAAAATTTATCATGAAGACATTGAAAATACGCTTTTGTTATGGAACATTCAAGTAAAAAATGAGATACATTAAGGTTTTGACCACAGACACACAAAGGAGATGGTTTTACACACACACACACACACACACACACACACACACACACACACACACACACACTTGACAAACTCTCTCTCTCTCTCTCTCTCTCTCTCTCTCTCTCTCTCTCTCTCTCTCTCTCTCTCTCTCACACACACACACACACACACACACACACACACACACACACACACACACACACACACACACACACACACACAACCGCCCCCCTCCCCTGCACACACTCAAAAAAACTTATCCACATAAAAGATGTAGACGTACGCAGAACATGCACTCACCTATAAACATGCCAAACTCTCTCTCTCTCTCTCTCTCTCTCTCTCTCTCTCTCTCTCTCTCTCTCTCTCTCTCTCTCTCTCTCTCTAGCGCGCGCACAGCCTATGCCAAAGTTTCGTAAATGGAATAATGCGACCTAGTACACGTGAGAGTCGGACAGCAATGTCATGTAACAAATTCTTTGCTCTACGTGTACATCAGACCACTAACAAAAAAGAAACAAACAAAAAAGAAATCCGTTAGAAATATCTGCCAAGTGGATGAGACTTGATCAGATTTACAGCCAAATTGGCTAGATTCCACCCATTTTCTGGGTTGGGACAAAAACACACTATGCAATGTTAAGGTAGATTTTTAGACAAAAAATTTTATCATGAAGACATTGAAAATACGCTTTGTGTTATGGAACATTCAAGTAAAAAAATGAGATACATTAAGGTTTTGACCACAGACACACAAAGGAGATGGTTTTAAAAACCTGCCTAACCAACCATCCACCCGTATCTGTGCAATAAATTTCGATTCGGAATAGAACCTGGCGGACTTATACAATGACTGTTGGGGGCAGTAAGATCCCATCTGTTCTTCTGAATGGCAACTTCAAGGTACTGTGTTCTTCTCTGGTCCCAGAGTGCTTTTGTCAGCATATTGTTTATTTCAAGAAGCGATTGCACAGGTATCAGCCAGTTCATTCCCTCGAAGATTGCAGTGACCGGGTACCCATAATAATGTTATTTTAGAACCTCGCTTCATTAACTGGTGAATTGAAAATAAAATTTCACTGATTCGTGTTGTTCCATGTCTAGAACTTCAGAACTCCGTTACCAAACGACTGTATAAGCTAGCCCACTACCATATCGTTGTGATTGTCGAAGAGAATCAGTAACATATATTTTTTTTCTACCTTTGTTTGGATATCGACCTGTGTGTTCGCACCTATCAATACCAATTGTTAAGCAAAAAAAAAAAAAAAAAAAAAAAAAAAAAATCTATCTTGTAGCGACGTGACGTAACTGACTGTATCTAAATCAACATATTTCGTCCTATGAAGAGCTATTATTACGTACACCTGATACTGTTGAGATTTGTGATCAGACAGCACGGCCATCTTTCTTTGTGCTGCTAATATTTTTCTTTTTTTTTTTTTTTCTTTTTTTTTTTTTTACATATATAAAACTTTCGGCTTTTTTTCATTTGTAAAAAAAAAAAAAATTTTATTAAAGAATGGAAGGAGTCATCTTCGTCTTCCTCGTTCCATCAGTTGAGCCTACTCTGGCTAGAAGCTTGCGTTAGTCATCGTCATCGTTGAGGGGGGGGGGGGGGGGGGGGGGGCGGGGGGGGTCGTGCTGGCGAGTCTGGTGTGACGCGCCCTGCTTCAGGGAACGGACGGACGGATGTTTGTGGTGGACTGTAGACTACCTATGTTGCGGTGCCCGTCTGCCTGTTTTGTATTTATTCTTGTCACGTGTACATATGGGTATGGTTGCGTATGAACACTGGATCGATATTCCATTTTCATTCGTTGTTGAACATTTGTTTTGACATATGTTCTTTGATTTGGTAATATGTTAGATGGGCGAATGTCCATATTTGCCTTGATTACACATCTTCGGTTCGAAACTGTATTATGATGTTGACTTTTGGAGTGATCACTGAGACTTGGACATTGTGCGTCGAATGACGATTTAGGATCTGTCGATTTTGGGAACGTATTTTTATGATGAAATTTGCAAATCATAAATCATGTACTCCGACAGAGAGAACAGTTGAGTAACTGTCCATTGACACAAGGAAGGGTGCTCCAGTGATCGTTCGGCGAAGTAAAGACTAGCAGACATTTTGTACTCTCCATCCTATGTTTTCAGGGGAGATCTTTCATCTTTTCATCGTTCCATCCATACCTCAATCCTTTCTTTCATCGTCTTCTCACTGCTCACATCATTCTTCAACGCGTTTTCGACGTTCCCAATTCTTTGCGATGTCTTCCATCATCTCTCGGTTCCTGCGTCTGCTTACACATTAACTGTCTTACGTGGAGGGGAAGTTCTCCAGAATTCTGATGAAGTGACATTGTTCCCGCGACGCATTTCGTACGCTAAATGTTATATATATAACCTTACCTGCTGGCACTCAGGGAGGATGTCATGTACTGACGAAGGCAAATAAAGCCGAAAATTTCATTTACAACCACGACAGCTTGTTGTCATTGTGTCTTTTTTCTTTTTATATATATATATATATATATATATATATATATATATATATATATATAGATAGATATATATATATATATATATATATATGTGTGTGTGTGTGTGTGTGTGTGTGTGTGTGTGTGTGTGTGTGTGTGTGTGTGTGTATGGTACCATCGGTTCCTGAGGAAGCCGTTTGAAAGGTGAAAGCTCGGAATTAAAAAATGAACTCCGTGGGCGGTGTGGACGACATACTGTTCACTATATTTATATATAAATACTTTTTTTATATACTGCGACAGTAATCTCTTGGTGTCCGCATCTGTCCATTCACCTATCTATTCTAACTATCCTAAATCTTTTGTTGTCACCATCCTCCTCCCGTGCGTGTGCATATATCATCATATATGTCTATATTTGTCTACTAACTGGTACGTGCACTAGATATTCTCTCTTTCTTGCGCTTAATTTTTTTTTACCTGTGCAAAAAAAAAAAAAAAAAAAAAAATTTACGCGAGGTCACGCTGGATAGATATTTCATCTCGTCTGTCCACACTAACGTTTCAAACATCTAGCGACCCGCAGATCAGCACGACAAACACTTTATAACGCCACAGTCAGTCCTGAGAGTAAACTGTTGAGAAGTATCGGGAAGCGACATAACGGGTCTGTCAGTCACCTTGCTTTAAAGCGTCACAATGGCTTGCTCACAGTCTTTTGTCCATTTACTTTGTCAGGCTGTCCTTTTCTTCTCAAGTCTGTCAGGGATTTTTAAATGTCGGCAAAATTCGGAATGGATTTCCTGCAATAGGATGCCAATGGAATGAATGCACGGACCTCCCTTTTCCGACTCGGGTCTTTTCACTTCTTTCGGTTTGCTGATTTTGTCTTCCTCTGGCCAGACACTGCCATGTCCTATTTGCTGACCCAGGAATGATAATTCTTTGAATCCAAAATAACATTTGGATGGCTTTGCAGTCAGTACGACTTCTTCAATCTTACCAAGTATAGTTTTTTCAACTGCATGAAAATGTTCCTCCCATGTATCATTTGCGATCAGTGCGTCATCAATAAAGTTGATACAGTTTGTGTCAATGGTTGCTTGTCTAGCAGCTTACGCATCATGCGTGGGAACACTGCGTTTGCATTTTTCATCCCAAACGGCATTCGTACCCACTGGTACTGCCCACATGGAGTGCTGAAAAGTGGTTTTGGCTCTATCCTCCTTTTTCATTGGATTTGCCAAAAAGCTCTTGACAGATCAATTTTTGTGATGTACTTTGCTTACTAATCTTACTGAACAGCTGGTCTGTGTTGGGCAGTGGTTCTGCGTCGAAGTGCGTGTAATGTTTCATTTGACTGAGGCAATCGTGCATGTGTAATATTTTGAAGTGATCGTGGCTATGTACGTCAAGTTGTTCTTTAGTAAAATAGGCCTAGTGTGAGGCGAAAATAAAATAAGAATGGACTGCCGCGTTTTATTTAGAATGAATATGTATGCGTTTGGCGTAAAGATCACACCATTTTAATCATCGCTGCATTATGACCTACGCTTTGACCTGGGCTTTTTGTCCAGTCGTAAACTAGCTCTATTATAGATGAGAATAGCTGTCTTTGGGCCAGAGTCGACCGAGGAGCAAGGGATCGCTCTTGATACCAACCTGTTAAGATTTTCTACTACTTTACTCGCGTTTGTCTGCTCTACGTTACGCCATCATCGTTAACTTTAGTCATCAGTCAGTCGTCGTCTTTACTCTTCCGTCGTCGTTTTTACTCTTCCGTCATCGTCATCATTTCAATATTACAGCAAGTCTAATCATATTAACATTTCAACGTGTGAAGGTGAATTATGTTGTTTATATTCATTACCTTCAACGTCAGGGACTTGTGGACGTGTAGAGATAGACTGGACGGCATTCTATGTGACGTGTATAAGAAGGAACTCTATGTTGTGTGCGCACCGGAAGTGAGATACGCACACACACGTGAGGGAGCAGTCATTGTGATAACGGAGTTGGGAACGGTTGAGGATGTGGCGATCGGTTTCTCCTGCTGATGACTGTGTTGTGGCTTCTGCATTTATTATCTTCTTCTGCGGAGTAGTACTCGTGGACTTTCTTTAGTGATTAGCTGTATCGGTTCGGTTCAGTTGTATTATTCTCTAGAGTTCTTTAGATTATTCTTCTAGTTCCAGTTCGGCAGTTGTTAGTGGGTTCTCGGATCTGGTTTGGGCCTAGTTGTCATTATTGGTTGAACAGAGATTGATTGTTAGTATTGTTATTGAAGTGCACCTTCCCAGCACGGCAGGTGAATTATTTTGCCTGGATGATGGCTAAGGACACTGTCTATTTTGGGTCATCCTAGTATTCTCACATCTTCATCTTCCAGTTTCTCATCTTCCAGGCTACTGTCTGGTCTTCAGTCATCGTTGGCTAGGTGTGTAACCTGGCTTGACTTTGGTAAATACTTTATTTATATTGTGAACAGTCGTCGAACGTTCAGTACGCAAGGACAATAAAAAGTTATGTCGTGTGCTGAAAGACATTTTATCCTATGGTTTCGCTGCCGTGCATGTAACAAGATAGTATTTGAGAACTATTACATACGTAAGGACATTTTATCCCGTGGACCTATCGCCGTGCGCGCAGCAAGGTAACATCAACGAACTGTTACGTACGTAAGGACATCTACTCCCGTGAACCTGAAGCCGCTCGTGTAGAAGTCATCATCTATGAACTGTTACGTGCGTAAGGACATTGTTGTTGTATTCTGGCTATCAAGTGTTCTCCAGGAGACGGCCAAGTAAGCTGGAGGACGTTGTGATCTTGCAGATCAAAGATATGATTCTTGTTGTTAGTGTGGAGAAGTGAAGGTACAAGTATAAAAAAAAACTTACGAATTTTTTTTTAGCCATTCTAAAAAAAAAAAAAAAAACAAACAAAAAAAAAAAAAACAACTCTTGAAGAAACGAGTGACATCAAACACTTTCCAATCATCAGATCAGATTGTGATCCGAAGTAAAATATGCTTCCATATATTTCTTCATCGAGTATATCTCGTCATCGAAAAGAGAATTATATCGGAAAGTGGAACGCATTTTACTTTTTTGTTTTTGTTTGTTTTCTTTTTTTTTTTTTTTTTTACTTTTCTCATCGAACTCCAAAGAAGGACGGCGCGACTTGTTGGAGAACTTTAGCCTATTATTTATTCAGGCATCAGGATCTTTCGTTATTCGCCAAGTCACCACAAGCAAGTAGTTGTTTTCAATACTTCAAATTGATTTATGAAACCGTGATATTCTTGGACAGTGTGTTGATGTGAACAGCCGTTTTTCTTGGACGGTGTGCTTATGTGAACAGCGGTGATATTCTTGGACGGTGGGTTTAATGTGAACAGCCATGATATGCTTGGACGGTGTGTTGATGTGAACCACAGTGATTATTTTATTATTTTTAATTGAAAAGACATCTGCGAAGTGTCTGGGTGAACACGTCAAGAGGCTACAGGGATGAGCAGACTTGAATGCAGAAAGCTGCTATCGTGATTAGTATCGAAGCACTGTAACAACGGTACGCGACGAGTCGCCAGATAAGTGAACTTTATTTTCTCACATATCCACCATGACAGCACACACGCATTCAGATTCTTAAGGCTTTGTACGTGGCGAGTGAAAGGGCGAGAGAAAGAGTGAACGAGAGTAGTTATATTCATTTATTGTCTTGTTTTGTGTTGTAAGAACTTGTACTCATTTGCATATTCATCCTCATCATCATAATCATATCATAAACATATCATCCCATCCAAATGTTGTTCATTTCATATCAATAAATTTATTTCAAACTTTACTCATTGCTTGTGGGTGTCTCCGAGCTGACAGGAGAACGTTTGTGGGTGTACACCACATCACACCCTAATGCCACGCATCCCCACAGATTGTGTGCAACAGGGGACATGAAGCGGTTTACGAGGGAACACCCCCGAGCTACCTTCATAGAAGCGACGAAGGAAGCACAACGATGGATGCAGGAAGACTCCATCGCTGAGAATGCCGTTGAAAAGACATCACTGGGCCCCGACATGCTGCAGCGGCTGGAGGACAAGATATCGGCGCCGACTCTGAAGACGGAAGCCCTCAAGCAACGCCTGCATGGCAGCATAGAAGCGCAGCACGTCAACGCCCCTAGAAGTCGACAGCAGCCAGCGACGTCCCCTCCCAGAATGCATCACCATCAGCCTTCCTTCACCCACCAGCAAGTCTCCCAGTCCACACAAACATGCTGGTGGCGGCATTGCAAGGGACACGTCCAAGCAAACTGCCGAGCAAGACAGCAGTATCTCCAAAGGCAGCAAAGAAGAAATCAACAGGGCTAGAAGATGCAGGGAAACGAATAAGCCCCGCTGATAAGGAAAGCCAGGCAGCGGGGGGGGGGGGGGGGGGGGGGGGGGGGGGGGGGGGGGGGAGGGGGAGGGGGGGGGGGGGGGGGGGGGGTAGAAGTAGTCACCAACAATAGAAGTCAAGCTTTCTGCAAAAGGGCAACGCGTTGAAGGAAGTGAAGTAGACCAAAACCGGAAGATACAGGCTCTCGTGGACACAGGCAGTGAAGTAACGACTGTCACAGAAGCTTGGGCCGCAAGAAACCTCAAGAGTCTTCGACAAGAAGATGGCCTCGTCAAAATACGAGCTATACCCTCTGCTCAAAAACACCCCGGTCTTCGTAGTCAAAAACGCCTACGGAACCTTTTATGAGGGATGTAATGATATCATGTAGCAGACTACACGAGCCTCGTTCTTGAATTGTAAAGGTCATTTCCGGCAGCCTCGATCTGGGAAAAAGAAACAAAGTTTTGTTTACCATATCAACAGATTACAGTTTGCCGTTCGTTAACGAAGGGGGGGGGGGGGGGGGGGGGATTGGGGGGGTGGGAGTGTGTATTTACCAATGATCTAGTTCGACTACAGTACTATCAGTAGGGAGAAGGAACGAGTCCCAGTACTGCTGGGGAGGAAAACGTTTTGGAACCCTGCCTGAACAACGCTTCAGACCTTCCTCCAACGCTTCAACTCTTGGCTCGAGAAATTATGAAGAAGAAGCCGCTACCAAGGGCATCGCTCGTACTATCTCTCCGACAATACATCCCTGCTTTCTCCATTGCGACAATCAAAGTTTCAAGCCACCACATATCCCTGATGGCTTCGCCATCGACGCAACCACTTCCTCAAGACCTGCTGCCCGCCGCAAACCTAGAAGACGACTCGGAAGACCCAACACCCCTCCTACACGGCAAGAAGGAGACTCCAGCAGCAACTTCGACAAAGACTTCATAACGATGAACATTACCCAGGCTCCTGAAAAGAAATAACCAGTCCCCGCTGCCTGCTCCGGTTCTACTGCCTAGAAGATCCGTACGACTTGCCAGCAAACACCAAGGAAAAGTCTATTCTGGAAATCCAGTAAAGTTTGTTTTGGAAAGAAAGAAAGAAAGAAAAAGGCTCTAACACAGGATTAGAAAATAGGCATTCTCTATCAGAAACAGCAGAAGAGACATCTGGAGAAAGGAAAAGGAAAAGTCAGCAAGAACTTTAATATTTTTTCTCTTTCGAGAAGTTTATCTTTGATAAAAGTTAAATTTTATATTCTTTTGACAAAGTCCCATTCTACAGCAAACATACAAATATTTTGTAAGTGTATTTCTTTTTCATTCTTTTGACAAGGTTCATTTTTTACGCAAATCTTCCACGGATATATATATATATATATATATATATATATATATATATATATAATATATATATATATAAAAAACAACAATTTAAAATAGGGTTTAAAATGAAGAATTAAAACCTACAAATTTGTTTCAAGCCAAGAGCTCTCCTCCTGAGGTTTTAATTCTTCATTTTAAAAACCCTATTTTAAAATTGTTATGTCGCTCCCTACTTGGTTGAGCACTTTTAACATTCTGAGTGGCTTTTTAACCCTAATTTTATATATATATATATATATATATATATATATTTTTTTTTTTTTTTTTTTTTTCTTTTTCGACAGGTCTGTTTTCTCTTCGTGAGTAGTTTGGCCTACAGAATGGCTGAGAACGAAAGAAACTTCCTTCTATTCCTTCTAACAGATGTTGCCCGTTCCCCTTTTGATTCTCAGTGTCTTATTTATAAATAACACACTAGATATAAATCTTCCCCCTGAAATAATCGTAGGTTGTAAGGTGCCTTTGTTTAATTGTCCCATCTTCCCCTTAATTCAAACTCAAAACTAGCCTTATTACACAAAATAACGCAGTTTGAATCTTTCATTTCAGTTTGCCTTGTTTAAAACAACAATGCAAGCTGAATGAAAGACGGTATGTCACGTGAATAATTGGGATTTCCCCCTTCTATATTTGATTATCATATCAAAAATAGAGATAGCGACTATGAATCAAATTGCCCTGATCTCTTTAAAAAGAGTAAGAAGTATGAACTATACTCTATTCTTTTCATTCAAGGAAGACCTTGAATAATTGGGGGAGGGGCAAGAGCATTAATATATTATTAAATTTCGCTTTATAATATATTGATATTTTTTAGGAAGGGTCAGTAACCCTAAAAAGGAAAATTGTCTAGAGAGTGGAGTGATATACCCATCCTAGCACCTGTCCCACTTTTAATTCAATGAGGGCATTTCCCTGAAAAACAAGAGTAGTAGGGCATTAGTAGGGGGCATACATATACGCATCAGTGTTTTGTCTTGTAATCTTGTTAAAAATTAATGGTCTGTGAATGTGTGAGTGATTGAATGGATTGTTAATTATTGATCTGTATTATTGCAGTTCATCGTCAGCATTCATCTCTAGAACGTTTATTTTAATTTTCTTTTCTTTATTTTAATAAACCATTGTTTTGTTGAAATTTACTCATTGATTCCGCGTGTCCGTTAGTGTGAAACGGAACCTGAGTGGGAGCATACCCCAATTGGTCTAGAGAGCGGAGTGATCCTAGCCAACATACGTATGACACCTCACTCCCCCCCCCCTCCCCCCCTTTAAATCAGAATACATGCGTAAAGTATTTCATAAACTACCGATGCTTGCATACAGACGGGATAAAAACTTTATGTGACAGGTTGGTTCGCCAGAAAACTGAAAGAGTAGTGTGAAATTTAAGCAGAAATCTGTGACTGTGTGACACCTGTTCTTCACACTAGTGACTTCAAACAGTGTTGAACACAAAGCAGAAATCTTCACACGATGTTGCGAGTAATGTGACATGTGCAGATAGAAATTTGATATATGCTCAGTTTATGTAAACGGTGTGATAAGACAGTTTATGTTGGTGAAACTGGATGTTTGTTGAAAGAAAGAATAGCGGAACACAGACGTGACATCAAGTTCCAAAGAGAAAAGCCAATAATGCCACATTTCCATCAGAATTCAGTAGAAGACCTTTGCTTACGGTGAAAGCAAAAGCTTCAGACTTATTACTGAAGAGAAATGGATGAGGACATTAGATACAAGGTTACCAAATGGATGTAATGTTAAGACAAATTTGTAACAACGCTTTCTAAATTTACCTATGAACAACATTGATGATTTGCAGAAAATTTATATCTTTTTCAGATGACAGTTATGGTATACCATACACAGTCACAGACAGGACTAGATTCACATTATTCTCTGGCTTCATTTTCATTGTGATTTGTGAAGAAAATCGTTATGGTTTTGAAGAACAGTTTTCAGTTTCGTCAAGGAGGCGTCACTGCATAGACTAGTCTATATACGCTACAGGACATCCGCTAAGTTTTGAGACCACACTACGCATGATTTGAAGCTGATGGATAAATGAATCAACAACAAAGATGAGACAATTATTGAGGAACAGGGTCTTGTGGCTACGACTCAGCAGATGTCTGACCTACGCATTAGCCCAACGCGCTGGTCAGACCTTGAGTGCCTACTACCATTTTTTTTTTAAAAGTACATTGGTTACAGTATAACTACAACACACACACAAACACACACACACACGCACCCCCCCCCCCCCCCCCCCCCCCCCCCCCCCCCCCCCCTTGTTGATGACATCACACATTATGATGTCAGAACTTGTGTAACATATTTTACGACGTCAATTCTTTGCTCTGTCCTGTTGCCAAAGATGGACATTACGTAATTGTATTTTTTTTTCTCTTGAAAAAGGCCACGTGGCCGAAAATTTGAAGAGTGGAATTGTGATCTTGTGTACTGTTTTCTTCCCTTTGGAGGACTATTGCTTTCATTACAAAATCGTTTTGAGCTGTCTTCTGAGTCTGACAGACGAAGATTCAGAACAGCAAAACGAGAGCCCAAGGAGTCTTTCAATGACTATCTCGTGAGACTAGATATGTATCTGGAAAGATGGATCGAACTCTCTCAGGGATGGATGAGATCTATGAAGATGTCTCAGACCTGTTCCTACAACAGCAATTCTTGGAAGAGATGTGACCAGAGATTGCAACTTTCATCCGGGAAAGAACACCCGAAAGCATATTATGAAATGACGCGGTGAGCCAAAAAACACAAAGAGGCTCATTCATTCACGCATTCAAGGGTAAGGCCGAACGTGAACCAAAGAAACCCGATCTAGTTGCAAAGTGAGACGACTGCAGGCGGAAATCTTACCATCACTACCATCGACATCACCATTCCCGTCGCCACGAAGACTGTTGCCACGGCAGCCATGCTGTTTAAGAATCTTCTAACCCACTCTCTTCTCCCATACTACAACTGCTATTGCCATATTGTCTATAAGAGTGGTAGTAATCCTGTCTTTATTTAGTTTTTCAATATTTTGATCATCATCACTACCATTATTAGTATTCCTATCAGTAACATAATTATCATTATTACTACCTTGACTCGCGCACATTCTCTCCCTTTAGACAGCCTCGTTTTCATTCAACGCCTTATCTTGCGCTGAAGTGATTGAAGATAAGTAACTGCTCGTTCATTTTCGTTGTCCTCATTGTTTTGTATCTTGCCTGAAGAAGACCTATGATGTCGAAATGCGTCGTGTTTTGTCTCGTAATTCATTTGCCCACGAATTTGTTTGTTTTTAATTTATTTTATTTATTTATTATTTATTTAATTATTTATTTGCGGTTCGCTAACATTTATCTAAAATTTGCAAAGAAACCAATTCGGAAATAAGAGTGTACCATTTGTCAGACGCGACAACCTAAACACGCCTGAGTCAGCCGAGGAAACTACTTTTAGACCAATGGGTCGAAGGTGTTTCGTGTGCAGCAGTAAGCACACTTCCGGCGGGATTGTCCGAAAGATGCCAACACCGTCAGTTTCATCGACAACAGGAGAAGAAAGCCTAGTCGGTAAAAAAGAACCAACCAAGCCAAAAAATCATGCGACACACGCAAACTCATCGAGTTTGAAAATCATTGTGTCGTGTACGTAGAGGGCATACACACAGAGGGTAATAGAGACACAGGTGCGTCTATCACCGTTGTGTCAGAGGAACTAATACCTCAAGACAAAATAACAGATCAGAAAAAGACAGTAGCTCTAGCACCAGGAAAGGTGCTGCAGGAATTGTCTGTAGTGGAAGTTCACTTCGAGACACCATATTTCGCTGGCATTACCAAAGTTGTCGTGATGTAGGATCCGAATCACCCACCGTCCTGTCCTGATCGAAAATCATAAAGGGTCAGGCAAGGCTAGAATGACTGTACCAGTATACCCCGTCAGAGAAATTATAGCACCCGTGGAAACCAGGCAAGAAGAACCACAAGAAGAGAAAAGATAATCCACGAGCAAGCCTATTGTTAACAATAAACATTCAGAAAAGATAGGTCCGGAGAAACTCTGGAAAACTCCAGGGTGAAGATCCTACCCTGAAAACGTTAAAATAGTGGGCATCCACTAAAGTAGAGAAGGGAAACGCTTCCTTCATGTTAGACAACGGTATTCTAAATCGTAAACAAATGGATAAGGACAGACGACAGAAACAACTGGTCGTACCAAAAGAACTCGGGAACAAAGTACAAAAATGCGCACAACACACCTACGGCTGGACACATTGGAGTGAGAAAAAATGTGGCAAGAGTGTGGAATGACTTCTGCTGGCCGGGAATCATAGGAGACGTTAGGAGGTATTGCATTTCATGCGGCGCGTGCCAGAGAATAGTTCAGAAAGGATGAATTAAGAAGGCACCATTGATCAGAACACCTCAGTAGACACAACCTTCAAAAGAGTGGTGTAACTTTATACATTTGGGTGATTCGACACCTGTGTTGTAGTGCGCAAACTTCTCTATTAGGCCCACTGTTTTATAGCAGACAATGTTTTCTTTCTGTCTTGATCACCGGCATCGTAAGTCTATTCGAAATAGGTAATCATTCTGGGAGAATCGATTTCCAGCGTGTTGACATGACGTGTTCACAATGCAACCGTCTTACTACTAATATCACAGGGTCAATAGAAATAGTTTTCAGCACCCGTCTCTACATAATATTCCAATAACTCGGAGATCGACCACTATAATCGATCGTCGGAAACTTTGGTATTTCTTTAAATTTAGTTTAACACGCTCGTTGTGTTGGATACCGATATGAAAAGTATGAGCAATCACACAGACGTCATACGATGAAAGGAAGTTGCGTCATCGTAAATATTATGTTGTTCGCCTGTACAGTTGAAATCTAGTATCGATATTTTACTTTTGTACATATTCTGTTCAGCACCTATCATTTACATCGTCTTTAAAGGCGATCGCCTGATCACAAAGAAGAGGAAATGAAAAAAAAAAAAAAAAAGAGGAAGAATAGTTATTTTCATCAGATTATTATCATTGTTATCGTGGTGCACCACCAAGTCTACAGGAGTCTCTCATAATTCTGAGAAGGTCTTGCTGGTGAGCACTGAAATGTTTTGACCTGCATGTGGATTGTATGAATGAATATCCTGGTTTGCTTGTGTTTCAAACATTGTTGATGATCGTTTTTCATGTATCATGTACGATTGGCATCATGTTGCGCGCGCGCACACGCGCAGTCCCGATCGCATTGAAAATGCGTATTTGTGGAAGCATTTATTTTCTTTGAGATCTGTAATATTGATGCCATGCTGCAATCGTCTGTTGGGTAATCATTCAGCACCTTGTCCTTGGACTTTTCAATCGTATTGTGACGAGAGTGCTGTCAGCGCACAAACGTTTGTGACTTGTGATCGGAATATTTGATATTATTATTGTTAAATATACTTTCTGACGGATACAGACAGTTGGGGGTAACGTCCCTTGCTGCGTGTACCGAGATGGTTACCCGGTGTGATGTAGGACATCGACCTCATGATCGCTCCCCGTTGGACTGTTCCAGGGAGGAGCTTCTTCATTTGTTCCTCGTCTTCTTTTCTTGTCTTGTAACTATCCCGGACGTCTTTCCCTTCCTTTTTAATGACCCGTGACTGGGAGGCGCATCAGGGTAGGCTCCGCAAATCTACATTCTGGACTCTCGTCTGCGCTATGGTTCTGTTACAGAACTTTTCATCAGTGAAAAAAAAAAAAAAAACTATTGGACAAATGAGAATTCATCGGCGGAAAATAAGCTAAGATTTTTCTCCTGTTTCGTTCTGGACTATCCCTTTCATCTGTCTGTATTCATCCCTTCATTTCTCCGTACGTCCATCCTTTCTCTTACTTGTTCATATTTGTGATTACATCAGTATGTGTGGATGTTTCTCTGTTCTAGTTGTGTGTCTGATTAAATTGATTTAATGTTAGTCGTTATTTTTTTTTTTATTCTGCAAAATAACAGGCGCGAATGTGTGTGGTTGTGGGGATAGACTTACAACAGCCCGTCTATCTTAGCTATTACTCAATTTATCTAGTAATCCGCATATTAACACATGCAGGTACGCATGCTCGCGTACGTTTCTGGCCAACATCTAAGATAAAAACCGTCACAAATTGGGGGATCCTCATGGATTGATCACTGTCTTGTTTAGGGACTTGTTTTCCAAAGTTTTAAATTTCAAAAGTCATTTTCAATTGTGGCGTCGACTGACATATTTTTGATCAGACACATCGTCTTGTCTTGTTTGTTTGTCTGTCGTGGGAGGTTGGAAGGGTGCCTCTGCTCAACTGGGTGGAGCGCACTTCATTCCCGACATGACAAATCAGTGCTTTGACTGATTCCATCACTGACCAGCCCTGACCCTACCATCTCGCGTGCCAGCAGAAATTTCTCCTGCTTTTTTTTTTTTTTTCAAAATTCTTCTTTTTCTTACATCAACACAGTGTCCACGATCTTTTCTTCAACTGTAGTGATGTAACCTTCGGGAAGTTACATGAAAGGAGTTCTGGTTGCTTCTTTTTCAATATTGTATTTTGAATAAACTGTATTCATATCTCTGCTAAGGTCAAATCAGTGTGAATGACAATTTAATGGTTTAAAGGTGAAACCTTCTTTAGCTAACGCCAGCACTGGCAGACACAGGTGCGTCAATGACCATCGTGCACATGAGTCTCGTCACCAGACGCCGTCTAACTGGTAGCTCCACTGAAGTGATTCTGGCTTCGTCATCAGAAACCAGAACTCTGGCAGCAGCCATAGTCCATGTGGACTCCCTTTCTATGAAGGTGATATGGAAGTTCTCGTCATGGACGAACCAGTATTCCCTGTCCTGTAGGGAAACTACGCCAGAGATGGCAAAAGGCAATGTCCAACCCCTTCCTGTATACCCCGTGAGGAAAATCTGCGCGACAGTTGAGACTAGGGCCACATCTCAACACGGGCCACGTCTCGACGCAAGGACAAAACACTGAGAGTACCTACATCCCTACTCGGTGATGGCACGCCAGAGTCATTAGCTTCCGCTCAGAGGGAAGACCCCACATTGAAGAATGTGAGGAAGCTAGCCCAAACTGGTACACCCGTGAAAGGAACCCGAGAAATGAAGCACCGGTCCACCGCGACATACAGATGGTGGAACAGTATACTCTACTGGGAGTTTACCCAAGACACACCAGAACACCACCAAGTTGTGATACCTAAGAAGTTCCATGCGGAAGTCCTTAGACTCGCCCACGACATTCCCATGTCGGGTCACTTGGGGGTCACCAAGACCAAACAACAAATTTGGGGAGACTTCGTCTGGTCTGGCTTTTGCAGTAACGTGAAACAGTAACGCGTCATGCAACGCATGCCCGAGGGCGACCCTGAAAAGAGTGACCAGGAAAGTTCCTCTGGTGAAGATGCCCATCATCGACACCCCATTTGATGGTGTGGCTGTGGACTAAATCGGTCCAATGTTCCTGAGTTCCAAATGCGATCACCGATACATCCTCACTATGGTGGACTATGCCACCTGATACATAGAAGCCAAACCTCTGAAAAGCATTAAAAGTGAGGATGTCGCCAAAAACTGTCTGGGAAATGTGGTCCCCTTTAGGCATTCCCCATGACATCCTGACTGACCATGGATCGCAGTTCTTGGGAGACCTTGGCAGACATCAACAGACTGTTGACATCTGTCCACATCTACAAAACACGCGCAAGGGAACGGCCTTGTTGGGAGGTTCAATGGAACCATCAAAGCGATGTTGCGCCACCTGTGCAAGGAACAGCCGAAGGAGTGGGACAAGTACCTTCCGGCATTGTTGTTTGCAATTAGGGAGGTACCTCAAGAGTCCCTGCAGTTCTCGCCCTTCAAGCTGCTCAATGGGAGGACAGTATGTGGTCCAATACAAATTCTGAAAGAACTTTGGACCATGGAGGAACACTGCGACGAAACACGAACTACGTTTCAGTACGTCATAGACCTACGAAACTCGGATCCAGGAGACCTGTAAAATGACCGGTGAAAACCTGGCCAAGGCATCAACCAAGCTGGCCAAATACTTCAACCGGAAGGCCAAGCCAAGAATATTCAAGGGTGGGAACAAGCTCCTCATTCTTCTGCCAAACCGGAACAACAAGCTCCAGATGACTTGGAGGGGCCCACATGTGGTCACCAACAAAGTCAACGAGTGTGAGGTCATCATTGGGAGCAAGGAAAAGATATATCACGCCAGCATACTAAAAATGTATGTAGATCGGATCGGCGATGGCGACATGCACATCGTGGCTGTTGTCGTGGTTGACGACGGAGAAGACAAAACTCTGGGAGCTGCCTATGATCAGCTACCCATGCCAGGCCTTCAAAGGAAGGAGTTCCCTCAAGATGGCTGTATAGATCATATTTTATTTTATTAATTTTCTTTAACCGCAACTAAATCTTCTTTCTCTTTGATGTAAAAGATAACTCAGCATATGATCTAGCCTTCAACGAGTTACTGCGTCGTACTTGAACTTTCTATGATGAAACCACTCCAGCCACGTCTTTAAGTTTCATTCCTTGCCGTCAGTATCATTCCGTTCACTTACAAAGAATACTTCAATCAAACTCTTATGTGCCATTTTCTTTTCTACCTAACTTGTTCGTTGCTATTTCAATTTATAAGATGAACTATTTACCATAATTATATAAATATTGCTACGCCGTAACCCAGTTACGAGGACCGGGAGATCACATGACCCCAGAAACGGTTTAACCAAGGGAACGACAATCGACCATCAGATCTGGAAGGCGATTTTCTTCAAAGCTTGGAACATCATTTGGAATTTATTCAAAATCTTAACATGTTAAATTGTTCTTTTGTAGTTCTACGACATCATTGAGAAATGTGCACCTTTTATTTCATCGGATTCTGCGTATTTTTGATACAATCAAGTTATTTGCTAGTTGAGACTGCCTGGCCATCTTCGCCAGGAGGAATTGTGTCCTTATATTTTTTACAACGCTTGGATTCGCCGAGGACCATCGAGCGTGTTCAAGAATCTGCAAGATTGTACTGGACTTTTCATATTTCTGAAAATAACTTCGTTCGTCAACATCAACATCAAGAATCCGTATGATCCTTCATCAGCATCCCTTCCTGCCATTGATTAACCTGGCGATTCCTTTGCCAGCTACAGCCAGAAGGAGGCAACCATGGCTGGCCGGACCAGGACAGGGTTTGGACCTGTACTAGCCCTGCTGTATGAGGCCTCGTCGGAACCGCCTTGGTCTGTGTGGTCAGTTCCTTGTTCATGTAATTTCTCTGTTTAATGATAAACGTTTTAATTATTAATTTCATGATTGTATGAGTCGGTTATTTATCTTGATGTGCATCAGTATGTTGGTGAGTACGCTGTATGCGACTTGTCGCGTCATATCTGTTATTATTGCATGCGATCATTATCGCATTATATATATAATTGTTAAGAATAGATGTTAAGTATTATTTTGGAAAACGGGTGAAGAGTTGCCTGAATCACCAATGGGTGTCATCTTCACATTCTGCTGCATCTCATAAGCCATCTATGTGTCTTCATCGTGCCCACCTTAGACATATGCAAAAGAGTTGACCACACTAGACTTGTACACATCTGTGTTGATTTCTCTTTTTGCATGTTCACTACACACGAACACCTAGCTGTCCTTGGGCATTAGTAGAAAGATATTGAGGCAGTGTACATAGTTAGGCACCTCCTTACAGGTGGTTCCTGTTTTCCGGGTTCCGGTTTCCTGTTCCGTTTCTTGTTTCCTGGATTCTGTTCTGGAATTTGTGTACAGGTTCGAAGAGATTCCAGCTACGTATTCAAGATAAAAAATGTACAAGGACGTTAAATGAAGATAAGTTAATGAATGTCTCATTAGCCCAAAGAATCAATCATCCCCATTAATATAATAAATTCCCATTATTTGTTTGTTAAAAACGTGTGTGGTCTACTGTGTGAGCTGGGACTACGTGTTGGCTTTCGATCTCTACCTCTAGTTCTGGTGAGTGGTGCACCTTCCCCCACATCACAACCCATGTTGTGACATATTTTGGTGGCAGCAAAGGTGAAGGGAGGCGCTAGGGAAGTGTTTGTTCAGATCCTTCTTGAAGAAAATACAGATTATCAAACTATCAAGAAAGCAATGCTTAGGAGACACCAACTCAATGCCGTGACCCATCGCGCGAAATTCAGAGGCACAAGACCAAGAGATGGAGAAGACAACTACGTCTACTGGGAAAGACTTGACTTCGTGCTAAAACGCTGGACTAAGCTCTTGAATGAGGAGAAGGACTTGAAAGAAATGTTTGTAATGGAGACATTTGGTCTCCATTTCTTGAGACTCAGGAACGGAAAAGCAAAATTTCATTTGTGAACGAGAACCTAACAACAAGGATGAAGTCATCAAGGCTGTGAATCTTTTTGATAAATCTCGAATGGCGGAGAAGAGGATGTTGAATGGGAGGCTACAAGACGTGCGTCCTAGTCAAAGTTGCAGAGAATGCCAGACTATCCAGATGCCATCCACCGCGACACCAGACTTGAATCAAAAACAACAACCACCAGTATTTGAGAGAAAATACCAAACGGCCACCAACATTTCAAAACAGAAACTACACCAAAGGATGTTATAGTTGTGGAGGACCTCATCTGATTAAAGATTGTCCCTTGAAACCGCGAGAAAAGATCTCGGTAATCATCAGAGATGAGGTTGATGATAACGTGTAGATCTTCACACAGACCCTGGACAATGGAAACAACAGATATTACTGCATTGTCAAGATTGAAGGCAAGGAGGCAAAAGGAACGCATGACACTGGGGCAACACAAACTCAAGTGCATAAGGACTTGGTACCTGAAACATACTACACAAGCAGAAGCAGAACAGTGAGATATGCAAACAATGCCTAGGACTGTTTGCCCACAGCTATTGTGCACTGTCACAGTTCTGCAGCTGAGGAGTCGGATGAAGAACAAGCATTTACTTAAAATCAATATTTCCTTGTCTACTGCTGTATGGACGAATGGTCAGAGGCCCGTTAGACATAGTGAAGAAGGTTTGGACACAAGAGCAAGAGAGTGGTGAAATAAGAACAACAGCAGAATACGTGACAAATCTGTGCAATAAAATTGAAGAAATGTGCAAAATCGCGGCAGAAAACCAGAAGTTAGCCAAAGAAAGATACACAGCCATGCCTTCAATAAAAAAAAAAAAATAAAAAAATGTTTTAAAGCGAGGGAAAGAACTCTCTGCGAAGGTGAGAAAGTACTTGTTCTGTTGCCAGACAAACACAAGAAGTTTCTAACCTTCTTGGAACGGCCCCTTTGAGATTGCGAAAAAGATCAACACAGTTGATTACAAAATCAGGATCAAGGGAAAAGAAAAAAAAAACATACCACATCAACTTGATCAAGAAATACCATGAGAGAGAGAAAGAAGGAAGCACACATCTCTGTTGTGGTGCATGAGGAGGCGGAGGAAGAAGCAGATACACACATGCACAGAGATGAAATCCCTCTCATGCCCTTGAAACAAAAGGAAAATTTTTTTGCACGTGAAATTGGCAGAGCCACGTACTGCCCTAGGACAAGAGGCGAGAATTAGAGAATCTTGTGCACCAAAGCGAGAAAGTGTTCTCAGATCTGCCTGGTCGACAAAACTGACTGAATGCGAACTCAAATTAAATCAGACGAAAGCCAGTAAGAGTGCAGCAGTATCCATCGCCCCATTCACAAAGATCATTAAGGATGAAGTTTCACAGATGGAGGCCATGGGAGTGATTAAAAATACTTGCTCACCTTATAATGCACCCATCGTGTCAGTCGAAAAGAAAGATGGAAATGTACAACTCTGCATGGACTACAAGACATTGAATATGATCACTGAATTCGATGCGGAATCAGTGCCCGACGTTGACAAAATTTTGCCAAACTGGGAAAGGCAAAGTATTTCAGTAAACTGGACTTGTGCAAAGACTTTTGGCAGCTTCCAGTCAAGGAAGAAGATCCATCAAAGACAGCATCCAGCACGCTGCAAGGACAGTACTGCTGGGTGTCACGTTCATACGGCCTTGATAGTGTCGTGATACTATTTTCATTCTGTGTTGTTTTGGTTTCGTTTTTAGAACACGGAAGTGCGACGTAATCGGCACACGTCTTTAAGTTGCGTCATCGCGATTGCGTCATCGTCCACTACTTATTATTCTAGCACGGTAACAAGAGGGCAAGGTGACAAGTGGAAAATAAAGACTTTTGATTGGTTAAGAACACATTGTATTACGTTCACTTGGAGACCTAAATTGTCGTTGGTCAAGCGTCACAGGGATATCGACTGTCGGACCTAGTGGTTGACCGTTGGGAGTTTTTGAGGTTAGTATCGATCTTGCAGAATAGTTACCAATCCTATCGATGTGCAGGGTAATCGGGGATGCTGGACGATGGCTGCTATCATTCGTGTAGTGTTGTTTGCAGGATTCCTGGGCGCAGAGGCGTGAGGCTGCCTGCCTGAACCTGCCGTACCATTCTTCAACTAATATCGTTTCTATTTTATTTCAGATTATGAAACAAGTTTGTATGAAGCCACATTAGGGAGATAGTGTTGATGTAAGCGCGTGTGTGCATGAGCAATTGTATTTTTATATGATCGGCCAGGCTCGGTCATTAAAAAGGGGATATTAATTTTTGTTGCAGACTCCACCCTATTTTGACCCCTTCGATCCAATTCAACCCTTCGATCCAATTGACCCCCCCCCCCCCCCCCCCCCCCCCCCCCCTTTTCCATCCATTCGACTCCCTCAATCCGTTTAACCCCCTTCGTCCATTAAGCCCTACATCAAGAAATACTTCGAACTCATCAAGTGAACATCTTCTCCACTATCCTCGTCATATGGTTCTTTATCTTGACGTCATAATCATCGAACATGTAACGAGACCGTACGGCAGTGGCTGTAAGCTGTGGATAATATTCGTGTTTTCATGCCGAGATATTTTGTTTATTATCATATCGGTACTCCAGAAGAAAACAGGCAGACAATACACAAATCTCGACGTGCCAGTCTACTAGTGATTGAACAATATTGGTGAAGCTGAAGAAGAACCTTGAAGGGATACGACGTGATACGTGAGGATTATGCTGGGCAGTTTATTCTTCATCTGAAGACGTTCAACAAACGAACGATTCAACGAGGGGATCGTCAAAGTGAAGTGACTATCTAATTAACTGCGCAACAGCTAAACGTGTATGTGCTAGTGAAGCAGCAAATCGTAAAGTGATGTGCAGTGCTTGAAGCATTCCAGTGCGAACAACAGAAAACTCAAGGCACGGTGACCACGACGACAGACTTCACAATAACCAGATAAGCAGGGAGAAAATGTGACACAAAAACTACGCAGCACACACGCACATAAATACATTGTAAATTTGAAAGTGGCGTGAGTGAAACATGTGAGTGCAAGTTTGTGATTTCGTTTATTTTAAATCATTGTCAGTGTAATTTGTAATTCATCCTCACTCATTCTCATCAAATCATCCTTCTCATCCACACGACATTCATAGTCATATCATTCATCGTTAGTTTAATAAATTTTATTTGAATCGTTATTCATCTTGTGAGTGTCTCCAAGTTGAGAGGAGAGTGACTTGTGGGAGAGAGAGCATACTCACCCCATCTACACCACATCCCCACAAGGACCGCGACAAATGGGAGCTAGTCCGGGATGGAGTAGCTATCCAACCACACTAGCGCCGCTCACGGGCATTCATCCTCACCCATCATCTCTATCGTCACCTATCTTTCTACCCCCTCCCCTACTGGATTGAACCACACACTCCGTTGGGAGTAAACCACTACCCGACAGTCAGACTAGGGCCACTGAACGGGATTCGCGAACCCTAGGGTGATAGCAGCGGGCGGTTGGAGGATGCTGGTATCTTGTGGATATTGGGTTAGAGCACCATCTGTCCATATCCATTGATTATCCTACACACCAAATTATGTTGTCGTAGAATATACAATAACCCGTCTGCAGGTTAGTTTAGTAATTTACTGTTGTGTAACGCTGGTATTTAGTTACCTTGGACCAAAGGTGTGTCTGGGTGACTATGTAACGTAACCGTAAAGTAAGAGAATATATTGTGTATTATATTGCTCTTGTACTGGTTATTACAGGCGTAGAATCGTGTAGTATTCTTCAGCCTGCTCCAGCCGAGATATAGAACTAGATTCATCCGAGCTGTGTAGTTCAGTCATTAAGGTTAGAGCAGAATCTTTTTTGACTGGTGGGGTATAGGAATTAATAGTATAGGGCCGAAAGGGGTGTCCTTGCTATTGTAGTCCCTGTGAGTATTACTTTTTTGTCTATGGTGGATTGACCGGTTTGTCTCCTATTACCTCATTCACACTTCTTTAAGCAGGTAGAGCTTAGAAGAAGTGTGGTGCATTCGCCCTAAATCTGTAATTGGGTGCAATTTACGACTGGGTTAGTCATGGTTTGTAATTGTTGTCACGTGTCGTCTGGACACAGGCTAGTGTTGGCCAACCGTATAGCGCTGCAGAGCGCAATGATCACAGGAAAGCCAGGCCAGGCCCCAGGCTGGAGAAGAAGATAACACCAAATAAGGCCTGAATAACGGTTCTGTGGGAGGAGCTTTAATCTCATTTACATATTAGTCTATTTTGCTTCTTGATCTTTCTGTAGTGGTACAAATTTAACTTGTGTTTCTGTCGCTTTGTGATTTGTACTCTGCTGCCAGCGACAGAGCTAGTTGACGTCATAGTCAGCAAGCAGGGAACTAGAAATCGTCATACTTTTGTGACGCCTTAAACAACTTAGCTACCGTGAAAGACTTATACGTCAAGGTTTTTACTTTTCTAGCTTGTCGTCACTTGCTGTCTTGCGTACGGATTCCAAGATGAGTGGACCCGCCGCAAATACTCGTTGGACCGCCCGCCGATTCGATCAAGGCGAAACCGAAAGCGATTTATTGACCCGTACACCAGCCACCCAGAGCGCGACTCCGAACGTGTCGTCAGCAAGTGTAGCGTCCGAAACGTTTTACCTTAATTGAAGAAGGAAAGTTGTTGGGCTTATCCGGCGCGACTTAGCGCAGTATGTTAAGGAGCAGAAGGAAGCCGCCAAACAAGAAAGAAGAGAGAAAGAAGAAGAACTTGAAAGGCGAAAGAAAGAGATTGAAAGACAAGAAAGAGAGAAAGAGCTAGAAAGACAGGAAAGGACAGAAGAAAGAGAAGAGAGAATAGAATGAAAGAGCTGGAAGTCCGCGTGAATGAAGATAATGTAGCGGCACAGCTGTCGAGTACAAGGGTTCGTGACCCTGAAGGAGTGGAGGGCCTTAAGATCAGAATGCCCTATTTCGACGAAAAGGATGACATGAGTGCTACCTGAGTCAATTCGAGAGAGTAGCCCGAATCCAAAAATGGAAGGAAGATACATGGGCAATGCGTCTAGGGACACTGTTAAAAAGTAAAGCACGCAAAGTATACGCCCGTCTCGATGATGAGGACGGGCAGGATCATACCATACTAAAAGATGCCATGTTGAACAGGTATCAGCTGAACTCAGAATCATACAGAAGGAAATTCCGTACCTGTAACTGTGTAAGAAGGAAGGATCAGAGTCGTATAGTGGCTACTTGGTCCGTCTTAACCGATATTTCGACCGTTGGGTAGACTTATCCGGAAAAGAACGCACACTAGAAAAGGACCTGTGCTTGCAAGAACAATTTATACACACACACACAATTTATACACAGTATGCGTCCCGAGTTAGCCACATTTATCAGAGAACGTGAGCCTGAAAACATAAGGAGAATGGCAAAACTCGCAGAAACTTACGAACAAGCTCATTCTGTACCGCGTCCGGGTGCACACTTTCAGGAGCAGCAAGCCTCGCGTCTGCTATACCAGGAATACCGTACTCCACGCAATCAAAGTCAAGGACGACACGTTCCGCGAACACCGTTTCAAGGAAACCGCGTCATGTATAGCAATGACTACAACCATGTACATGAACATGTGCGACAGTCTAGCACGAAATTTCGTTGCGAAAGAAGTCCAAGTCCTGGTGCCAACAGGGGATGCTATAGATGCGGGAGTTATCAGCACATGAAGGACTGCCCAGAGCTGAAGGATGGCGTGAACGCAGTGAAAGAAAAAGATTTACAGCCACGGTATGGAAGGAACGAAATGGGCAAACTGTGTGCACAGTGTAAACAGATTGAATTCGATAACAGGTGCGTCTCCTATGTAGGAGGCGTTAGAACTGAAGGAATTCGTGACACACTGGAGCATCTATAACAGTAGTGTCGCAAGATCTAGCCCCAGAAGAAAAGCTTACTGGAGAGAAGAAGACCGTTACATTAGCATCAGGAAAAGAACAACATGACCTGCCAGTAGCAAGAATAGAACTTGACACTCCATATTTCACAGTAAGTGCAGATGTACTTGTGATGAACAACCAGTATACCCTGTACTTATTGAGAATGATATACTGAGCCAAGGGAAAAGAGTAAACGTGCCAGTTTACTGGGTAAGAGAAGTTATAGCGCCTGTGGAAACTAGACAACAAGCAAGAGCTGAGAAACCAGAGTCAGTGCAAAAACCTAAGCAGCCAGAGATACAGAGGATGAGACCTGACACGCTGAAAAAGGAACACCAAGATGACAGCACACTGAAGCGTTTCTTTGACGCAACAAAAAAAAAACAACAGCCAACATGGGAAATCGTGGTTTGTCACTGAGAAAGATATACTGTACAGAAAATACACGGGAAGACGCCGATGATGCTTTAAGCAAGTGGTTGTCCCTGTCAGGAAATAAGGTGTTAATATTTTTTCATTGTGTAGTGTATAGTTATAATGTGGGTTAGTGTTGCTAAAGGAGTTATATAGATATTATAAGTAAAATGTAGTTTTGGTGAAGGATTGTAGACGAACGCAGATAAAGTTAAAAGTCATAGTCCAAACCTCCACAGGTTAATCAGGACAATTTTGTGCTTAGATTTAAAGACAAAATTTTATTCAAATTCAAAAATGTTATGTGCATTGGGGTGAAAATAATTTATTTTACATTGTTAGTTTTAGAAAAGTATATTATTTATAGAGTGTTTTAATGTAATTTAGATATTTGTTGAAAAAGCTCTAAGCTTACATCCCTCTGTGCAGAAATAGATCAGAAGCGAATGCAAGCGCGGAGATGATTGGCTTCTGTTAATCATACGATGTTTAGAATAGCCAATCAGATGGGCCCACGCACACCTCATGCTACTGACTGATCCTGTGGGGTCGATTCCATCATAAAGCGGCAAAGAGGGAGACGTTGGTCTGTTTTGGGGGGGGTTGAAAACCGGTCTCGTGGGGCCTCGACGACGTCCGCCCGCCCTTGGAGAGGAGCAGCCGCTTAGGAGGCAGGGAGGTCAGCCTTGGCGGGTTGGCCAGCAGAGCCTCGACGACGTCAGCCAGGCTAGTGCTGTTTCCAGTGAGCAGCCGTCGCGCGACCACTGCAAGTAGCTGCAGTTGGTGCCGCTGCGTGGAGGCGCTGTGAGGCGCCTCAGTCTACGCTGAGGAGGCGCAGTGACGCACCTCAGTCAACGTCGTGTCTTCGATTCTTCATCGGCGTGGAGTAGCGCTGGTGTGCTGCCCGGAGAGCAGCAGCAGTCCTGTGTGAGAGGGCTGATCGACGTTGTGTTTTCGATTCTTCATCGGCGTGGAGTAGCGCTGGTGTGCTGCCCGGAGAGCAGCAGCAGTCCTGTGTGAGAGGACTGATCTACGTTGTGCCTTGTGAGGTGTTGGGTGCTCAGGATCGTTCGGAATTGTTAGTGGTTCGGGGAAAGGGACACGATTTCTTTCGGACTATCTTCTCTAATGCTTTTTTTGGACACAAGATACGTGCTGTGGTGTGTGTGGTGACGGTGTTCCTCACCTTCCGTATAAGAACTTCATGGCGAGGACTCTTGGAATAAAAAAAAAACAGTTTAAGTTAAATCTTTAATTAAAATTGATTATTACTTTTTTTTTGTTGTAAGTTGGGTACCCTAAACCAACTTGTATTTTATGTTAATAAAAATTGGTGGCAGATAAGAGGAGTTAGATTATTATATTTGTGTAAAGTCCCTGGTCAAGAACGCGCGAGTCTGAGTGATAATTGTTTGTACATTGTGTGTCGTCACATGTCCTTTTCTCCCTCATCTATATCTTTACAGTCCCGGAAAGTCTGAGACAGAAGGTGTTACAAACAGCGCACGACACACCTATGCAGGACACATGGGTATAAGGAAAACCAGGAGCCGTGTGATCCAAGACTTTTACTGGCCAGGCGTACTGACTGATGTGAAAAGATACGTTCAATCGTGCGACATATGCCAGAGGACCGTGCACAACGGAAGAGTTAGGAAAGCCCCACTAGTGCGTACACCCCGGATTGACGCACCATTCAAAAGAGTAGCTGTAGACATTGTAGGCCCGATCAACCCGATGTCGGAAAGCAAGAAAAGATACATTTTAGTGATGGTAGATTATGCTACCCGATACCCTGAAGCCACTGCGCTACGTGATATAACAGAAACGGTAGCAGATGCGTTATGGGAAATGTGGACAAGAACGGGAATTCCCAGCGAAGTACTGACAGACAGGGGAAATCAATTTGTCAGTCAGACCATGAGGGACGTGATGAAAGTATATCAGTCAGAGGCTTGACTACTACGCCGTACCACCCACAAGCTAATGGTCTAGTGGAGAAATGTAACGGCACATTGAAGACCATGCTGAGCAAACTTGTTTTGGAACAACCAGAGATGTGGGATAAGTTCATTCCAGCACTATTGTTTGCTTATAGAGAGGTTCCCCAGAATCAACAGGTTATTCACCCTTTGAATTGTTGTATGGGAGACAAGTGAAAGGCCCAATGCAAGTGTTGAGACAATCTGGGACAGATGAAGACATGGATGAAGAAATCAGGTTGACAGCACAGTACGTCACTGATTTGAAGACGCAGGTATACGAGACGTGCAAGATAGCGCAAGAAAACTTATCCAAGGCAACGCAAAAGCACGCCAGCTACTTTGACGCAAGAGCACAGAGTCGCAACTTAAGACCAGGAGTAAAAGTACTCGTGTTGCTTCCAGTCAAGAAAAACAAATTAACAGTTGCAATGGAAAGGTCCATATACAGTCGTGAAAAAGCTGAACAAGGTGGACTATGTGATCAAAGTGAAGAGAACTGAGAAAGTCTTGCATGTCAATTTACTCAAAGAGTACATCGAAAGAGAACAAGTTGAAAAAGGGAATGACCAGATTAATCAATAAGACGAAGGCAGTGATGAAGAAGATCAACCTGATGCCATTTGCCTTGTCATGACCGAAGAACAGACGTGTGATAAAGACAGAAGCACAGGCAATGAACTACCAACACCGTCAATTGCACCCAAAGAAACGGCCAAAGATGTGAAGATCAACCCAAAGCTGACTGCTAAACAGAAACATCAAGTGAGCAGCTATGTGGAAGATACCAAGGAATCTTGACTGATCTCCCCTTAGAAACGAATTTTGAAGAAATATCTTTCAAGCTGACCGACCCTGAACCAGTCTTTGTGAAGCAATACCCGCTGCCACATTCACAAATGGATACAATAAAAACTGAAGTGGAAGAAATGCTGAAGATGGGTGTAATTGGACCAACCTGCTCACCCTACAAGGCACCAATAGTACTAGTCAAGAAGAAAGATGGTGCTGTGCGTTTCTGCGTAGACTACAGGAAACTGAACAAAGTCACAGTACTTGATGCAGAACCTCTTCCAGACATCGAATACCTATTATTGAAAACGGGAAAAGCAAAGTACTTCCCAAAGTTGGACTTATCTAAAGGATTTTAGCAATGTACTGTAAAAGAAGAAGACAGACCCAAGACAGCATTTTCAACTCCCATGGGACAATTTCAGTGGAGGAGAATGCTGTTTGGACTTCAGAACGCAGGAAGCGTATTCTCAAGATTGATGAGGAAAGAGTTACAACCACTCGGCAGAAATGATGTTGACAATTTTATAGATGACGTCCTTATTGCAAATGAAAGCTGGGAACAACACATGGAAGCAGTAGAAGCAGCACTCAAGAGGCTGAAGCAAGTCAACTTATCAGCTAAACCCATCAAAATGCTTCTTCGGATTCGATGAACTCGAATACCTTGGACACAAAGTTGGAAGCGGAAAAATCTGGCCTGAACAAGAGAAGGTGACAAACATCCAGCAAGCCAAGCAACCGGCAACGAAGAAGGAACTTTGCGCTTTCCTAGGGTTGACTGGGTACTATCGGAACTTCGTACCCAATTACGCTTGCATCGCATTGTCTTTGACGGATCGAACAGCAAAGAAGCAGCAACCAGAAAAAGTACAATGGACGACAGAATGCTAGATAGCATTCGACACACTGAAGCAGAAATTGGTCAATGATCCTGTTTTGTGCCTACCTGACAAGAACAAGGAATTTATAATCAGAACGGATGCGTCTGATCGAGGCGTAGGTGCAATGCTGTTGCAAACACATGACAGTGGAACCAGACCTGTCGCTTATGCAAGCAAGAAATTGCATGGAGCACAACTCAACTATGCCACAGTAGAAAAAGATGTCTGACAATAGTATGGGGAATTAAGAAATTTGAACGCTACCTGTACGGAAATCATTTCACGCTACAGACTGATCATCAACCTCTCCAGTTCCTCCAGAAATGCAAACCAACCAACGGCAGACTAATGAGATGGGCACTACACCTGCAACAATACTGCTTTACTGACCACCTGAGTTGTGCCATCTATAAGTGACCTCCTGGCTGCACCTGGAGAATGTGTTCACCAGAACGCTGCTGTTCTGATTCTGATAATGATGTAAGCTGTAATTATGTATAACGGTGTATATGTACCTTTGAACTGAAATGTACCATTTTGTTCTTGAGAAAAAAAAAAAAGGGGGGGGGGGGGGGGGGGGGGGGGGTAACGTTGTACATTTGGGTGATTGTATTGCGTACATTTGTCTATTAGGCCCACTCTTTTATAGCAGACGATATTTTTTGTTTGTCTTGATCGCACGGCATCGTAAGTCTTTGAACAGGTATCATTCTGGGAGAATCGACCTCGAGCGTGTTGACGTACCAATACGTTAGAGACTGACCATGATAATCGATCATCAGAAACCTTGGGTATTTCTTTAAATCTGTTTCAACACGCTTGTTATGTTGGATACCGATATGAAAAGTATGAGCAATCACACAGATGTCATACGATAGAAAGAAGTTGCGTCATCGTAATTACTACGATCGCCTGTACAGTTGAAATCTAGTTTCATGGGTGCCAGGCAGTTTTCTATATTCTTTCGTGCGATATTTTACTTGCATACCTTTTCTGTTCAACACTTACTATCTATATATTGTCCTTAAAGGCAGTCGGTTGGTCAGAAAGAAGAGGAAGTGGGAAAAAAAAAGAGGAAAGAGTAGTTATTTTCATTAGATTATTATTATTGTTAAAGTGGTGCACCACCAAGTCCACAGAAGTCTTTCTGAGAGGGTTTTGCTGGTGAGTATTGGAATGTTTTGACCTGCGGTGGCTGGAGTGAAGACGTTTCTTTAGTGCCGTATCTTCGGTGTCATGCTTGTGCGTTCGTTAGTGTGTACGTCCTCTACATCATCGAACGCATGTGGATTGTATGAATGAATATTCTGGTTTGCTTGTGTATCAAACATTTGCAGATGATCGTTTTTCATGTATCATGTTCGATTGGCATCATCTTGTGCTCACTCACACGCCGCAGTCCCAATCACATTGAATATACGTATTTGTAGAAGTGTTTATTTCTTTGAGATCTATAATACTAATGCCATGCTTTAATCGTCTGTTGGGTAAGCATCCAGCACCTTGTCCTTGGACTTTTCAATCGTATTGTGAAGACAGCGCTGTCAGCGCACAAACATTTGTGACTTGCGATCGGAAATATTTGATATAATAATTGTTAAATATAATTTTCAACAGATGCAGACAGTTGGGGGTAACGTCCCTTGCTGCGTGTGCCGAGATGGTTACCTGGTGCGATATAGGACTTCGACCTCATGATCGTTTCCCGTTGGACTGTGTTCCAGCAAGGAGCTTCTTCTTCATTTGTTCATCATCTTCTTTTCTTGTTTTACAACTATCCAGCATGTCTTTCCCTGCCCTTTTGACAACCCATGACTGGGAGGTGCCTCACTGAGGAAGGCTCCGCAAATCTAAATTCTGGGCTCGTCTGTGCTACAGTTCTGTTAGAGATGACGTTTCATGAGTGAAAAAAAAACTATTGGAGAAATGGGAGTTCATCGGCGGAAAATAAGCTAAGATTTCTCCCCTATTTCGTTCTGGACTATCTCTTTCATCTGCCTGTATTCGTCCCTTCAATTCTCTTTCTGTCTATTCTTGCTCTTACTTATTTATATTCGTGATTACATCAGTCTGTGTGAATGTTTCACCATTCTAGTTGTGTGTCTGGTTAGATTGATTTAACGTTAGTCGTTCTTTTTTTTTTGTCTGAAAAAAAAGGTACGCGCGTGTGTGGTTGTGAGGATAGCTTACAACATCCCGTTCATCTTTTCTATCACTCGATTTATCTAGTAATCCGCATATCATCACACGCAGGTAGGCACACTCGCGCACGTGCCTGGCCAACATCTAAGATAAAAAACAAAAACAAAAAACGTCACAGTGCTCACTGACGAAGGTGATGAGGACACTCCTGGAGCGTCAAGTAGGCAGTTACCCATGCCAGGGTTGGAAGTCAAAGAAAGCCCAGGGGACGTTCACATTGCTGACAATTTTCCGCCATCCCGGCGAGAAGCTCTCCAACACGTATGTGAAGAACACAAATCCGTACTATATCAGACCTGCTGGGCACCACTGGTTTGGCTCAGTGCATCAACCGTAAAGAAAGTGAGACGCCTATCCATGTTCGCCAATACCCCCCTTCCTCATTCCAAAATCACTACGATTGGGGTAGATGCCATGCAGAAATTAGGCTTCGTAGAACCTGTCTATTCTCCTTACAATGCGCTTGTGGTTTTGGTCAGAAAAAAGATGGATCAAACCGGCTCTGTATCGATTACAGGAGGTTGAACCAAGCAACCACATTCGATGCTGAACCCATGCCAGACATTGACTTTGTTCTCAAATCTTGGAAGCTCTTTTCCAAGCTGGATCTCACAAAAGGATACTGGCAGATCCCCATGAAACTGAAGGATAACGGAAAAAAAAAAAAAAAAAAAAAAAAAAAAAAACAGCTTCACCATGCGCAAGGCCAGTTTCAAAGGACGACAATGCCTTTCAGTGTCAAGAACGCTGGCGCAGTGTTCACATGCATGATGCGCAGGCTCTTGCGGTCGTTTCCATCAGATAAAGTCAGCATGATCGCTACTGAGACATGGGAAGAACATGTTGCCTTAATTGGCAGTGTTGGACTGTCTGCAGGAGTGCGGCCTGAAGGCTAAACCATCTAAGTGTCATTTTGGATTCTGTTTGTTGCATTTCCTGGGTCACGGGGATCATCCGCCCAGAGGAGGATAAACTTGAAAAGGTTCGGAAAGCTCAACCTCCCAGGACCAAGACGGAACTAAGAGCATTCCTAGGGCTGGCTGGATATTATCGTAAGATCGTTCTGAACTTCGCCACTATCATCTTGCCGCTTACAAACAAAACGAAGGAGTGTCAACCTGAGAATGTCCAGCTACCATCGAGGAGTGTCTAGCCATTGTGTGGGGGATAGGTAAGTTGAGCCGTATCTCTTCGGCACTAATTTCATCATTGAGACGGATCATCAGCCACTTCAGTACCTGCGTAAATCCAGGATGGAAAATGGTCGATTGATGAGGTGGGCTATCCAGCTCCTACAACACCAGTTCACTGTTTAGGTGATCCCTCGCAAAGAAGATGTGGGAGCCGACTATTTGAGCTGAGCCACCTACTCGTGACTCACCTGGGTGAACCACCAAGAAATGCTGTAAGAGAGCGAATCATTCTACCTGATGTCATACATCGTCTTTGATTAATTTGAAGCAAAATATATTATTTCATTCTTGAGAAAGGGTGTGTGTGTGACGAATGAATCAGCTCACACGCACCATAGAAGTTTCTGTAATTCTTTACTTTTACTTTTGCTTGCAAGGCACACTCATATTCTTCTCATCAATAACGAGGCGATTATGTGGACCTAATTTTCTTTCTTTTCTTCTTTTCGTACTCCCAGTTCTTATAGAACAAAGAGTACTTTACAATAGGAACGAAGAAACGCTGTTTGTGTGTCTGCCCGTGGTCAAAATGTGTTCCACTTGCTCCAGACAAAAAACTTCTGGGCCAATCTTTCTGAAAATTTGTAAGTATGTTCATTATGGGTCATGGATGATGCCTGATGTGTTATTTTACCAGAATAGCCGTTACTAAAGGCTATAACGGCCCTAAACAATTATTCTTCTTTATGGAATCTCAGTGACGAAGTGTATTATGACGCATGTTTGATTGTGACATCAAATACATTATGACGCATATTTTGTGATGTTTTTTCAGGAAGATAAACTGGGGGTACATTTACATGCTTTGCATCTTGTTTTCTTTCGTTCTGTGTTGTATTGTTCAGAGTCTAGAACTTCAGAACTCTGTTACCACAGCGACTGTATGAGCTAACTCCCTGCCAGACTGTTGTGATGATTGTAGCGTTGCGCCACTGAGGGTAGTCCTGCTCTTGTCTCTTGTGAATGGAGAATAACCTTGACCATTCATTCATTTTTTTTTTGTTTAATGTTCATAATATCTGTACGACGTAATATTTCATGACACTATTCCTTAATATGTCGTCTTCAGCTTGTTGGTGCCACCAAACCTTTTTTATTTTACGTCCGATATTCTTAACTCTCTCTGCTCCGGAGAATTCTATACTCAAGTTTCACACTAAATGGGTTGACTATAATTAATAAGAAGGATCAAATTATTATATTGTGATTGGGTTTCCTTGAATACCGATCGGTAACTAAGTACGTAAGAATAAATTACTATGTAGTCTCAACTGGACAGTTGACCTATGGATTCTAGCCTGTAAGCATCGTTTCGTCAGGTCTGTCAGGACCTCACCTTGTTTAGAGAAGAAAAGAAAGTAACCATCCTTCACACTGTCATAATCAGAGTTATCATCTTTACAAAGATCATCCTAACACCACCACCACCACCACCACCCCCCCCCCCCCCCCCCCCCCCCCAAAAAAAAAAAAAAAAAAAAAAAAAAGAAAAAAAAGAAAAAGAAAAGAGGAGGAAAAGTTTTACCATCGGAAAATCCAGGGACGGGGGCTTTCATTTTCTTTTCGAGGATCAAGCTGGTGAGTGGCAAAATATGGCAGTGGCGGGACTGCGTATGAAATCGTTTGTTTGTCTTTTGTTCGTCAAGTTGAATCGTCGTCTGAGTTATGAATATAAATTTTAGTGCAAGAAATGTTGAGTTTGGTTCGTATGTTTTGAACGAAGTATTGCACCGCAATATTATTGTTTGGCTATGTTAGTATGAATAAGTTATTTTGATCTAATTGCCGGAGATCTGTGAAGCATGAGTCGGATACTGTTTATTGCTATGTATGTACATATTGGCGTCTATTATGATGTTTTCATTCTTCGAACTTCAAGAGACTGGCTTTGTGCTCGGATCGATATAAGTATCTTCTTCGGAATATGTGATGCGGCAGAATGTCTTTTCGGAGCATTGGTCGTTTTGTTTAACTATGGTGAAAGACATCAGGGCATATGGAAATTAACGATATCATGGCAAAATTGGTGATTGTTTTTCGACAAATCCAAACGATTTGGATCGATTGGATCTGTAAGCTTTGAAACCAGTCAGTTGAGTTCGATCACGGCAGTGTCTAAAGGACATGGCTCATTTGTATGTCACAGCGAGGATCTTCATTCGTTCGCTCGATCGTTCGTTTGTAGCCTATTCGATCTGTCTTCGATCTTCGACTTTGTCCCTGATCTTTATTCGAATTCACATTCGATTTTTGTCCGGCCTCTTCTTCAATCAGCCTCTGCGTTCATTTGAGCTTCAACTTCAACTTCATCCTTATCTTCAACTTCAGCGAAGTCGTTCAACAACACCTTGGACTAGTTCACATAGGACGGAGGACTATTCTTTTCAAGCTAAGAAAAATATTATCTATGATCTTCGGTTTTGTCCAGTCGATTATCTCCATCTGGATTTGTTTTATCTTCTGTCCTCCGTCTATACTGTCTATTCTTTATTCGTTAACCGTACCCTTTAGTTTATTGTTGAAAATGTTTGAAAACTGTTGGTAAAACCATTGGCGTGGTTGTGTGAGACTGACAGTTTTTTTTTTTCCACCTCGTCTTTCTCACACTAACGTATGAACGACCACAGCTTCACAACTTTACCATCACAAACGCTACAGTGATTATCGAAGAGAATCAGTAACATCATATTTTCTTTCCAGTTTTGTTTGGATATCAATCCGAATGTTCGCACCTATAAATACCAATCGTTAAACTTATAAAAAGAAATGAAAGCTATCTTGTCGTAGTGACGTGACGTAATTGACTGTATCTAAATCAACGTATTTCGTCATATGGAGAGCTATTACGTATACCTGGGACAGCTGAAAGATTTAAATAAATAAAGCAAATAAAATGGCAACTGATGATGGGGCATCACGGGCCCAAAAGCTCTGGCCATGAATTCATTTCCAAAACTGGTGTTTGGTCTTGTTATACTAATATCACAGTTGAGAGATTTGCAATCAGACATCAAGACCTATTTGTTGGTGCTGCTAATATTTTCCTAGTTTATACCTACAATTCGTACTTTCACTTTTCTCATTTGTAAAGAAAAAACAATTATAAAAGAGTGGAAGGAACCATCTTTGTCTTCCTCATACCATCTGTTGAGCCGACTCTGGGAAGGAGTTTTCGTAGTCATCGTTGAGGGGGGTCGTGCTGGTGAGTCTGGCGTGACGCTTTAGGAAACGGACGAAGATGTTTGCGGTGTCCATGTATCTCTTTGCGGTACCCGTCCGCCTGTTTTGTATCTGTTCTTGTCACGTCTTCACTTGGGTATGGTTGCATATGAACACTGGTTTGATATTCCATTTTCATTCGTTGTTGAACATTTGTATTGCCTTATGTTCTTTGATTTGGTAATATGTATGATTGGCGAATGTCCATAATTATTCGTGTTTTGTTACAAGTCTTCAGTTTCGAAACTATAATTATCATTAAGCTGCCTTTTGGAGGAATTACTGACATTTTGACATTGTGCGTCTGATGACGATTTCGGATCTGTCGTGTTTTTTGATCACGTATTTTTTTTATGATGAAACATCATTTGCAAATTACGACTTATGTACTCCGACAGATACGGACAGTTGAGACTTGTCCATTGACACAAGGAAGGGTGCTCCAGTGATCGTTCAGCGAAGTAAAGACTAGTAGACATTTTGGGCTTTCCATCCTATGTTGCAGGGAAGACCTTTCTTCTTCTTTTCGTGGATACATCTATACTTTTACCCGTTCTTTCGTCGTCTTCTCATCGTTCTCACCATTCTTCAACGCTTTTCGACGTCCCGATCTCTTTGCGACGTTTTCCATCATCTCCCGGTTCCTAAATCTACTTACACGTTAACTGTATTACGTGGTGGGGAAGTTCTCTAAAATCCTGTTGAAGTGACTTTGTTCCACGACGCATTTATTACGCTAGGTCTTACATAATATTATATAGGGCCTATATAATATATGCTGTAACAGTAATCTCTTTGTGTCCGTACTATCTGTCCATTCACCTATCTATTTCTAATTATCCCATATCTTTTGTTGCCATCCTCCTCCTTGCGTGTGTGTGTAAATATGTCTATGCTTGTCTACTAATTGGTGTGCGCATTAAATATTTTTTTTAAAGCGTCAACTACTTTGTTTTACCTTTGCAAAAAAAAAAAACAACGTGCGCGAGGTCGTGTTGGATAGATAATTACATCTTTTCTATCCACACCAACGCTTCCAACATCTAGCGACCCGCATATCAGCACGACAAACACTATAAAAAGCCACAGCGTCATCTAGCCTATTACGGTTGCAAGTGGCCATAGGGGAAACCGGGCCGACCCGGAAATTTCAAACCGTCGTTCATTCGGTCGTGCAAGCCTCCGTTTCACCACTCTCCGGGTAAGGGAAAGAACTGCGATCTTGAATTTTCGTTGACGAATTGTTCTCTCTCTCTCTCTCTCTCTCAACTCAAAGCCTATAAGATACTGCTTGATCTAGATCCACGCGACAAAAAAAACTGGGCTTCAAATATCCATTGTAAATTGTTTACATTAGGATATGGTCTTGTTTGGACAAGAAATAATTGCTTTTTTGCATGGTTCTAGAGAAAGATTAATTTGATGTAGGTGGCAGAAATGGGATATTCAAATTAAAGATTGCGATAGATTTAGCACGGCACGGAGTGTCTATGGCGGCTTTCACGGCCGTCAAAACTATGGCCGCCGTCTAACTTATGCTGTTTAATTTTCTCTCTCCTCTCTTTCTCTAAGCTCTTTTCTCTTTCTCATTCTTTTCTCTTTGCTCTTTCTCTCTTTCTCATCCTTTCCTCTTCACTCTTCTCTCTCTTTCTCCTTTTCTCTTCTCTCTCTCTTGCTCCTCCTTTTCTCTTTGCTCTTCTCTCCCCTGCATGACTTTACATAATCAGCGAGTACTGGTCCCTGCAATCCAAGCAACTTGGCCTCTGCTTTGAATCTACGGAAATCCTCAGACACGTTCTGTTCCATTGTTTGTCTACTGCACTGTCCCCAGAATTTCTGCTCTTTCTCATCTTGTGCAATTTACCCCCTCTAATGCAGCACAACTACGTGCATACAACCGAGAATCTTGTGTAAACAAGACAAGGGTGACACAATACCAAGTTAAACACTAATACCTGCTCTAATGCAGCACAGCTACGTGCATATACTAGAGGATCTATACAAAAGTCAGATTTAACCTTAGATCTAACAACTCGAACTTACGTCTGAGAAGCAGTGGATGTGGTGCGTTTGGACTTAATTTAGATATATTAACGTATATTTGCTACTCTCTGAAGGCCTGATTGATGGATCGAACTAGGACTAGATCCATGTTAGGCCTACCAACCTCCCACTAGAATGGTGATGAGATGACGGGAATTTCGAAGTGGCAGTCAAGATCCCAGGACAGAAGCCCCAAAACATGACACAGCCTTCTAAAGGAAAAGGATGTCTAGGGTTTCTTTTTTTTTGGGGACTCATTTTTAGTTCTGGATTTCTTTCACTCTTGACTTGCCACTGCTCAATCCCTCACACCTCTTCACCAAAGACAGGCAGATATACTTCAAACATTCATTACAACTATCGCATTTACATATGACAAACAAAACTACACAGAGCGGACCAAACAAGTACAAATAAACACAGATCTTATCTGTTCATGGACTTCCTCTTCTTTTCTTTCTTTTCCTTCGTTGTACGTTGATGCCTCGATTGTAACGTACTGACGATAGCAATTCAATCGTCAATAAATAAAGATATAAATATTGCTGCTTGAAGAAATTCCATTGAATATTTAACACAGTCTTGACATTGGTTCTTGATCTTCGACTGTCTACACAGCACTTCACAGAACGCCTCGATGAATATCCTTTAATTTTTCTTCGTTGTACATTAATGCCTCCATTGTGCTTCACCGACGATTATGATTAACGAACAGTCAATAAATGAAAGATATGAATATTGCTGCTTGACGAAATTCCATAAAATATTGAACAGTCTTGACATTGGTTATTGATCTTCAACTGTCTGCACATCACTTCACAGAAACGCCTCGACGAATATCCTTTTCTTTTCCTTTGTTGCAATGAAGAAATGAAAACGTTGAAGCCAGGACTTGATGAAAGTATAGTACAGTATACATAGTATTAAGAGCGATTGAGGCTCTACTTTTAAAGAGCCTATTCGTCTAACTCTAACTCTAACTTTGACTTATAGCATGGCGTGCAAGCTCAGTTTTTCAAAAGTTATTTTGGCAAGTAGGGGTATGCAATGACGGTTTATTCTTCCAATGTTCATCATGTCGTCTCTTGAAAGCAACCACTGATGGTGCAGAAACCACTGACTCTGGGAGATTGTTCCAAGTGTTATTGATCCTGTTCGAGAAAAGGTTCGCTCTAACTGTTAATTTGCTTCTACTCTTCTTCAGCTTCACTGAATTTCCTCGTAACTGGCTTTTCGTGTCCTTCTCAAACATAGGCTTCTGGGTGTTGTACATTCCATTGAGGTACCTACAGGTTTCGATCATATCACCCCGAAGACGGCGGTGCTCAAGACACGGAAGCTTTAGAATTTTCAATCTCTCGGGGTACGGTTTGTCTTTGAGATGGCTCGATGTTTTCGTTGCACGACGTTCCACATCCTCAGTGTCACTACATAAGCCTTTGGTACGCGGTTGCCAGACACTGTGACCATATTCCAACAGTGGCCTGACCATGCTCTTGAACAAAAGTTCTTTCAGACAGATGATCAAAAGATCGGTGTCCAACTATTCTGCAGGCATTCGACGTACTCTGAGCAACCTGCTCTTTGAACGAAAGTTTATTATCCACAATGACGCCTAAATCTTTCTCCTTTTCAGTTTCTTTTAGTCTCACTCTTGTTTTGTTGTTGCCATCTGACTCTTTCCCATGAAATACTCATTTTCATTACTCCGACCAAGCTTCAAAATACCACATTTGTCTGGGTGAAAACGCAATAACCATTTGTCGTAAGCTGTTCAAGTCGTCTTGCAGATCTGTCGGACCGTTCTCAGCACTGCTTCTCACATAAAGTTTCGTATCATCTGCAAACATCCCAGCAGTAGTTTTCAACCCTTTAGGCAAGTCATTTATGTAGGTCACAAACAGCAGCGGCCCAAGCACAGATCCTTGCGGAATACCACTTGTCACACTGCCTTCTGATGAAATGGCTCCGTTGATGACGACTTTTTGTCCCATGTTACTGAGAAAACCTGTAGATAATGGTGAAAAGGGGGGAATTAAGAAGATAACAACGCCTGCAACATGAAAATATGACCAGTCTTGTATATTAACTTCAGCATATCGAACATTATGCAGAGTCGGTTTCTGTGCTTTGAATTTAGTCCAACTCTGTTTAGAATGGCACTATCTAAGTATATTTCATTAATAGGCAATAGCTTACATTTCATTAGCGTATGCATACAGCACAAAAGCAGAACGTACAATACACAGATCACTAACATCGACCAGGACCTGATTCGTTCTTCTCATCTGCAAATGAAAGAGAAAGTTGGTAATCAACAAAACCTGTAAATATAAGAGATTAGTAAAAATTAATGAGTTGACTCGGTATGGAGTCGAGATGAAGGAAATCTACCTACCCTGCGGCGTCCGATTATTGCTGCCCAACTGATCGGCTGTCTTCAAGTTCAAGAGAAATGAATCCGTTAGCCTAGGCCTAGATCCGAAGTTTGTGTATTCCTATTCTCTTAGCCAGGGATCCACAGCTACAAGATTAATCTAGCATTAGGGCCATATTCTTGCATACAGTTTTAGCATTATAAACTAATATGGAGAAATGAGTATTCTATTTGTTTGAAAAGTTAATCAATTAACTTTAAACAGCTTATTATACTTTATGATAGGGGACTATTTCTTTGGATGCAGAATATGGTCTGGCTGCTTCACGTAATGACGTCAAACTTGCATTTAGGGAAGAAAAAAATCACAGTGACGAAAAATTTGTGACACACACAATGGTTGTCAGGTCGATGTCCAGTGCCTGACCAGCATGTCAAGCATCTCTTAGGGTGTTGTCCACAAAACCCTCTTCTCCGATCTGTTCTTTTCAGACATTGGTTTATTTCACCATCTAGCCATTCACTCAGTGTACTGTGCCTTTCTGCGAGACGAGGAGGAGGGGGGGAGGGGGGGGGGGGGGGGGGGGGGGGGGGGGGGGGGGGGGGGGGGGGGGACCGGGGAGGGGGGACAATGGTATCTCTTTGTTCTGTGTGCTGTGCTATGTAATTTGCGTCGTAAGCAGCATTCGTTTAGCGTTAGGGGCGTGCACCGTTTATCATCGGAGCAAGAGTTACCCTTCCTACCTAATGTAATCAAGATTTCCGTTCATGAAAATGAAATCGGTGTTTGTTTCTGTTCGTCTGTGTGTTTTATATTCAATATATATACATTTTTTTTAAATGAAAAAAAAAAAAAGTTGTGCTAGTTTTTAGTAAATGTCAATTTTTATTTGTTCATTAGTAAGCTTGGAACATGATTTTTACGGGATGTCTCGTTGTTCTGCGAGCTCTGTGTTGGCATTAATGTTGCGCAAGGCGATTTCATGTCGTTGGCAGTATTTGTTTCGTATGATGGGCCTGTAATTCTTTCATATATGGAGCAACAGTTACCCTACGTTGTTCGTTATTTAGTGTATGGAGTAGTTCGCATTCAGTGACATTTCCTTGATGGAACTGAAACTAAAGCTGCCGGTCAAATGAAAACTCTCTCCAACATGCCGCTGTTGGAATTGTATGCCCAGATTCCCGGACAAGAAGATGACGAATATGTCACAAGCCTTGACCAAGGGGGAAAAAAAGGTGTCACGATAACCGGAAAAAGCGCGTTACAATTTTTAGAAAAGTTAAAAAGGTTGCCACAATTAATAAGAGGCTACGATTCTCAAACAAGAAAAAACGAGTATGTCACGATTCAGACTAACTGAAGGCTTTGACATACATGTATGATACACCAATTGCTTTCTATAAAGTTTTATTGTGTGTTGTTTCCAAATCTGTTTTACAGTCACTAAGGCGTTGGGACTGCAAAGCTAGAAAAGATATGCTTTTCGAAATCAAACATTTACTGCATTGTTTCATAACTCTAGGTATAAAAATTGATTTTAGTTGGGTCCCCATCTCACTGTGGTAAAAAGTGGAATGAAATAGCCGTCTTGCAAAAGAAGGAGCAAAGAGAAACGCTGAAAAATTTATGTAAAAATCCCTTAGATTTGTCCTCTTGTGAATTAATCCAAATTATGGAAAAGTATATACATAAGCAGAATTTTAGTAAGAAAAATGGGTAGTTTACCATCGTGCCCAAGGGACATTGCTAGATTGATTCATGAATTAAGGCTGAATACTCGGAGCACTAAATATTCTCATGGCATTACTTGTGTCTGCAGACAATTCATTTCTGTATATCATCTTTGTTTGAATGCTCAGTGTTGACCTCGCTCTATCAGGAGAAGGTATTGAGGTGATTAATTTTGACAATGACAGTACTGTTTTATATGGTTCGTATGTTGCTGAAACTGCCATTGTCCTCTCGCACTCACAGGGTTGCAAAATTCTTATAAAGATCAACAATTTTGTGTACTACTAGGGTATTTCACTTATATAAATACGCATATATCAGGTGTGGGTTTGAAAGTACTAACATGGACGATAAGTTGAGTGTGAAGGCTTTAAAAAAAAAAAAAAAGTGTTTCATATCATCTGGCGATGAAAAGACATTAAATAAACCACTGAACTGAACTGAACTGAACTCCCCTCTTCACCTCAGACAAAAAGAATAGGATATAACGATAAGAGAATGTTACGATTCCCAGACAAGAAGAAGATGGCATTATGATTTAATCCAATCAAGGATAAGAGCCATTCCGATTGCCAGACAAGATGACGAGTGTGTTACGTTTCGAAGCTGGGAGAAAAAGGCATTACGATTCCAGGCAAGGAGCGAAGGGCTAACAATTCCAAGCAAGGAGATCAGGGCAGTAGGCCTGTATATGCCGGCCAAGAACAGCCCTATACAGTTCCCAGCCAAATTGAAGAGGATGTTACGGTTTTCAGACAAATGAAAGAGAATGTTACGGTTTCCAGACAAGGAAAAGCGATGCTATTTACATCCTTTTGTGAATGTTTGCATATATATGCTCGTCAAGTTTAGGACCTCTTAGAGTCTTTCATTCAGATTCATTCTTTTCCCTGCTTTCAAGAAAATAATATTCCATTCAAACCATCGCATGCTTGCACATATACACGCAGTGATATTCATACACATGGACCACACATACGCACGTACACACACACACACGCGCGCGCGCGCGCACACACACACACACACACACACACACACACACACACACACACACATAGCGACCGAGCTCCTGTGCATGCATTGACGAGAGAGAGAGAGAGAGAGAGAGAGAGAGAGAGAGAGAGAGAGAGAGAGAGAACGTTCACACACCTGGATCACCCTCTCCATAGCAGAGCAACACCTTCGACCGTTCTGTTTTGTTTGGTATGGTTGGTTTTCCATTAGGATTACTGCATTTAGACTGAAAGCGTGCCACTTTGGAAATGATCCGCTACCTAATTAGTTACGAGCGGCCGGCACTCCGCGACTGTGAACGGCACGCAGGCACCTGCCAAGCACTGCAGAAACTCCCAATCCCAGAGT
>JADBJO010004797.1:70000-117500 GCA_016801955.1 Conus betulinus | reverse complement strand
AGTCTATTTTTTTAAGGAATTCCTTATAAATGACATGCTAGAACTTATGGTAACGATGACAAATCTCTATTGACAGGAGAAAACATAGTAGCTGACATCATGATAAATGAAGTTCAGCAAGTAGCTGGCCTTTTCTTGGGAGTGGGATGAGCATGGATGCTTGGCAATAGGTGCTACAAGAAAACTGACGCAAGACATGAACCTGTTGCTGGAGTGATGAGCCGCCATCGGTTCCAGCAAATTCTCTCTGTGCTTCACTTTGTTCCCAACAGTAAAGTCTGAGCAGAAGGGAAGACAAACTGTGGAAAATAAGGCCCTGGTTGGAAAAAAAAAAAATTTTTGCAGCAGTAGCCTGGGAGTTGTTCCTGTGGAGCAAGGCAGTAATAATAATAAAATCAGATAACCCCATTCACAGCAATGCTCAGCCAAAAGAAACAGTATGTGAAGGGAAAACCAAATCGATTGGGAGTCAAAATATGGGCCAGGACAGGCAGCAGTGGCATACTGTGTAACTTTGATGTTTATCAGAGCAACACTGACGAAAGGGGAAAAGAACCTGCTTGATGTTGAAGCCAGAGTCATTGTCAAACTTTGCCAGCTGTTATTACAAGACGTCTCAGGTCTGGCTGCATTGAACTACAAAATCACTGCAGACGTCTTCACATGGGGAGGAAAGCGGAGGGGAGGAGGCATCGTAGAGCGAGCTGTGGAGGAGCATTCCAGCAATGCAGTCATGCAGCAGCTTGTCACTAGGAGTTCTAACAAACCTGTCAATTTACCTCAGGACCAACCTCCACTAACACTGTCAAGCAGTGTTACAAGTCCAAGAAGGTACATGTCCATGTGCAGTGACCCGCTATCATCAAAGCCTACAATGAGCACATGGGAGGGGTTGGACTTGCTGATCCGTTTGATTACAAAGCATATATTTTGCGTGAACTCAAGACAGTGTCACTTGTATCTTTTTTGCCCACCTTGAATATGGCGCTGGTCAATGCATCATTATCCTACACATTTTATTCATGCTTCTTGGAATCTGTTCTAACTTTCTCATTTATGTGTTGGTATGGTGGGTTGACTGTGAAGAGCAGAAATGTGCTTGAGAAAGTGGTGAACGTGGAGGAAAAATCGTTGGTGAGAGACAAAAAAGTCTGAGTGAGCTATATAGGTGCCGTGTTAGTTGTAAAGCGAAGAAGATTACGTGTGACCAGACTCACGTCCTTGCAAATCAGTATGACCTTCTTCAGTCAGGACGAAGATATCGATCGGTTAAATGCAGAAGTGTCAGATTTAAACAAAGTTTTATTCCCCTGTCCATTGATTTCTTGAACCGAGAAGATGTTTAATTGAAATCCAAATTCCTCTATATGAATGTATGTCATATGTGAGAAAAAAATGGGTAATGTGGCTAAATTATTGTTTATTTGCTGTGAATGTGTGTGACCACAAATTAATTTCTCAAATTGAGATAATAAAGTTTTACTTGACTTGACTTGACTTGACTTGTGTGCACCTTTCTTGGATTACCAAACTGCCATGTCCTGACCAGCAGGAAATCCTAGCAAAGGTTGCAACACTGTAGTTGAACAACATGCCAGTAACAGCAGAAAGTGGCCGCCCATCTCTAAAGGAAGCAGCAACCCCTACACTTATGTCCTAAGCAGGCAGTGATTCAACCCGTGCCAGAGTCAAAGGTCAGAATGAGATAAATGAGTATTATCTCTTCCCCATGAAAAATGATGTAAGAAGAATTGCAAGAAGCATCAGCTGAAATGCAATTATGATAAATGCAAAGTGCACCTGTGCTTCACAGAAAAGAGAAAGTATTTCAGGGATAATGGATTTTCACATTGCCTTATGTGCTGACATCGGATGATATAGTTCAAACTACTATCAAAGCAGTCACTTGAGATAATGTACACTGATGTTATTTTGAACCTTTCTTTGACTGCAAACTCTGAAAAACATTTCCACAAAGCATGAATTGCAATGACCAAGAATCAGGATTATTCAACTCAGCTTGAAAAAATAGCTCAACATTGTTGCATATCTAGTAAAGAAAACACTTAACTGTTAGAGTAAACTCAACTAATTACACCAACCTTTAAACCAAGTAAAGTCTTAGGTATTCTCGATTGTTGCATTTGTGTATTTGTATACAGCTAAGACCCACGTCACAAACTGAAAAAAAAAATGTGGGTCTATATAAAGAAAGCATCAATTTTGTAATCAGTATCAGTTTCTGGCCTTATGTGATAGTGAGCCACCGAGAGAATTTCTCTTTTATTCCAAAGATATGCAGGGTTTCTGGGAGTTACAGGTTTCTGGGAGTTATAGACACATTATGGACACGCACACACCGAAACTGCCTATCACATAGACTCACTTGTTACATGCAAGCCAAAAAAAGGGCCCCGGTAAATCAGACAACCACCACCTTTTCTGTTGCGGCTCAAAAAGGCTTTGCAAAGCAGTACATACTGTATTTCATGGCGGTGTACTGGCAACTATTCCAGGACATGAACCATATGCACACCTGCACCTTTTCCTTAGGTTTTTGGGGTGAAAACACACACGCGACAACCCCACCCACCACTACCTTTCCTCACCCCCAAAATAAAATTTTCATCTTTGTTCCAAATATGTTTGAAATTGTAAAGTATGTCAAATAAAATTACTTGTCACCCACTTAAATTAATCACATTTTGCAGACTTAATACTTTCATGACGGGCGCAGCAGAGCAACGTCACTTCCCTGCAGCAGATGTGTGCACCGCACGTGCTTACAACCTTTGCAGACGCACAATTTTTGCACTTCCTGATTTTATTTTATACCCCCTAATATGAACCCAAGAAGCAATCGTTACATATCAACGGAAAGGGTAAAACGCGAACTTTGCAAAGAGCAGAGACTTAAATACATTTTGGGTAAAATAGCAACGCTACAGTTACGGAAAAAAACTAAGTCAAACGTAGGAGAACACAATCTTGTTTATGTTTCTTTGGTTAGTATGACTACAGCAAATGAGGAAGAAAAAGGGGCACAAAAATTTCGTTCTTACTTTGATTAGATGCAGAGAAAGCCTGAGGTATTCAATATTGAGTAACCCAAGTGCAATTTACAAAAAACAACAAAAAATTGCACACTGTTCAATCTTTTCACTGTTTTGTCTTCTGATGATACAACGTATTAAACCATTAAATACAAAGTGCACATAACTCAAACTCATATTCTTTTCGATAAACTTGTACACCTTTACCTCTCATCCTCCTCTGAACCACTTTGCTGAACCTGTTCTAACACCCCCCATTATCATTCTTCTTCAGCCCTATTAAGTTGGCAAGCCAGGAAATTCCACAAGTGCCTTTTGCAAAAATTCCCAGTGCAAGACGGTTGTCTTTGTTCTGACTACTTTTGGGTCACAAAGGTCATTGCTAGTGCAAGTAAACTTACCCTTCCAGTGGCTAGAACCCTGTTCTAAATACAGGGTTCCCACAGATGTGACCAAACGAAATTCCATACTTTTTCCAGGGGCTTTTCATAATTTTGCCAGACCCAAAATGTGTGTGTGTGTGTGTACCTCTGTATGTGATTACCATGTTAAACACATCAGAAAAGAACTGATTTAATGATAGCAGGGCATTCAATACTTACCAGAAAAATTTTGTGTGTGCGTGTGTATGTATGCATGTGTATACATGCGTAAAAAAGTCAGAGACACAGAAAGAGACAGATAGACCGACAGAGACAGTGTGAAATAGAGAGAGAGAGAGAGAGAGAGAGAGAGTCTATGTATGTGAGAGAGACAGTGTGTGTGTGTGTGTGTGTGAGAGAGAGAGAGAGAGAGAGAGAGAGAGAGAGAGAGATGGTCAGGTCAGGTCAGGTCAGGTAATTAGGACACTAGGCCTCGCGGCCTCTCTCAACTGTCCTTTCATTTTAATTTGGATGTTCAACACAGCTGAGTACTTACGAGCCAATGTGCTCTCTATTCAATTTCGTATTTAAATTTTGTAATTTTTGATATGAGAGAGAGAGAGAGAGAGAAAGAGAAAAATTCGTTAGAGACAGTGTGTATGTGTATGTATGTGTCTAAAAATAGTGTATCACCCTTGGGCCCTTTGATTTTCTCTAACCCCCACCCCCACCCCATTCAATGCATGATCGCATCCCATACTGAATTAAAAAAAAAACACCCTTGACAGTCCTTGGGCCGAAAAATAATCAGTCACGGTCATTGTTGGAGTCCGAGTCGTTTTGTCTGAAAGCTGCATCATTTCTTGATGTTTCTTGCCTGCCGCGTGGTTTTTTCAGAGCAGCTCGCCCATGTTCACGATGTCGAAGTCTTTATTGCACAGCAGGCACCGTGCTTTTTATCGTGCATCCATCGGAAAGCAGGAGCAATCCATTTGCGATAATTTGTATTGTCTAGCCAGGCTTGGCTAAACACACATTTTCCCACGTTTTCTTAACACTTTGACGCTATTTTCCCTCGCTATAGCTGTTGACTCAAAAGGAAGTTAAGCAATGGTACCAACAGAGAATGCGCAACGCTTTTCACAGTAAAGGGGAGCTACTCTGCAGAAAAAAAATGTAGTCTGCTAAACCTCCGGACAGAGGAAATCAAAACCGCGATCATTGTGCGTGGTTTAATTTCTGTTTTTATTCCTATTTCAATGTTTTTGTAAAGAAACTTAAAGCAAAATTCAACATCATGAAAAAGTTTGCACAGCTTTTACAAAATTCCAGGACTTTTCCAGACCCATGGCCACAAATTACAAAATTCCAAGACTTTTCCAGCCCTGGAAATGATTTTTTTTCATTTTTCCATACTTTTTCCAGACTTCCATGACTCTGTACAAACCCTGTAAATATTTGGGCAGCAGCTGCATCCCTTAGACGAGAGAACAGGGAATTTTTTTTTTTTATAATTGTGCCATCACCGAGGCATGGCATGTCAAGGGAGAAAAAGATTAAGAAATGTCACATTTATCATAGAAATAATACATGAAGCTCATAGATACTGGTTTGCAATTCTGTTGTTAACTGTTCCAGATGACCTACGAAATGAAAAGAAAGACAAAGAAAACATGAGAGGAAGAGAAGCACAGAAATCAAATATGCTGGAAACATTAGACTGACTATACACTTATAACACAACCGACAAGTGAGACTGAGCGAGTGAGGGACAGGCAGAAATGATCCTAGGATGAAAACTTCAAGACTGGGAGTCATGCATGGATGAATGTACTAAAGAGAGCATAAAGTACAGGTGAATGATGGGATAAACATACAAGAAATGAGAAACTCAAACAGCGAAAGAACTGTTGACACTTTTTTTCATTTATTTTTTTCCCTTCTCACAGTCTTCTGCACACATTACAAGACCCAGTCGGGAAATTCAAAAGTGACATCCTTGCCAGTGAGCTTCTTGTACACAGCTGAAAAGGTCTCCAGCTGCAACACACAATACATCCACAATGACATTAACATAAAATGGTGAGAATGTTATCAATACCTATCCTCATCTAACTACCAACTAACAGTAAGCAGTACTTTGCAATCTCAACACAGACTTTTGTAGTTGATGCGTACACAGAGAACAAATAATTGAACAGTAAGCAGTACTTTGCATCTAAATCCTGGTTCGTTAGAACTTCCATCAACACAATGTACTGGGTTATTTTGCCACATACGACTGACTTGTTGCTAACATTCAACAGGCACAGTTAGCAAACAGGTTTAGGAGAGGCTCCCAAACAACATGCCACCTTTCTGAGATCACAACAAAGACTACTTCAGACAAGACTTCAAGAGGATGAGGAATAAACAATTTTTCTTTTTTCTTCTCTTTGAAAAACAGACAACAAAAATTCTCCAACATGAAAAACAGAAAGGGAAAAAAAAAAAAAATTCCAACATACACAATATAATTTGGACTGGCTGTCCGCAACCATCCGGTCTAGATAAAAATCACCCTCTGTAGTGTACAGCCCACATGCACAGCTGATGACCCCCACACTGTGACCTTCAATGCAAGTAGCGGAAAGCGGAGAGCATGGGTACAGCGCTCTGGCACTTGCAGACTGCCAGTAATGCGAGATTCTTTTGTTGATGTTTACTCTGGTGTTTGATACTTTTTGTACTACACACGTATAATTTGTGGATATAATTTACCCTCTGTGTGATTTGTGTGTGTGTGCTCCTTCATTGTGCTGTTTTATATAACGAATACTTCCCGCGTTTGTGTTCATCCATCAGTTTTTTTTACAGTGGGTATTGTGCATTCTCACCAGTTGGCCAGTCAGTGGCTAGCCCAGTGCTGCAGAGAGAGTGCCACGTCGTCGTGTGGGAACCGCGGTGCCGAGACAGATTTTTTTTTTTGTGTCTGTTTCTACTTTGTGCATCATACGTCTACCGAGTGTTTTTCTTTTTTTTTCACTCTCTCTCTCTCTGTGCATACATGAGAGAGAGCAAGTGTGTGCAAGTGAGATCCAATCATGCCTTCATGGTAGAGTGAGCCGTAGTACAGTGATCTCTCTCTCAATCTCTCTCTGTGCGAGTGTGCATGAGTGCATGCGCACATGCATGTGTGTTTCATGTAGGTGTACTTCATTCTGATCTTGTGTTACGTGTGTGCATGTTTGTAGTGCCAACAATGGTGGAGGCATTTGCACACAACTTCTGTGAACACAAAAGACTTGTCGATTTGTTGTGTATGTGCGACTGTGTGCTCAGACAGCACACAGAGAGCGGATTAAATGCTAGATGCTAGACTTTGTGTCAACTTCTCAAATGATTTGTTGCAGTATTTCGATTTAGATATTTCTGGAGATGAAGAAGGCAAACAGTCCAGGTGTATCTGCATAAATGCTACCATAATTTGAAAAAAAAAAAACATTCTCTGTGTTGTATTACAAAAGAAAATACCATTCATGACATTAAGTCAGTCAGTTACATTTGAGAGAGAGACGCTTCCGTTTGCAAAAACCGCGAGTCAATACGTGCCGTGGTTCTCGAGTTACGAATTTTTAAAGTTTTGAGGTCGAAATGCCGTTTTTCACCGTGGCTAACCTTGATTTCTGCCGTTCTATAATGAGATTTAGTGATGGAGATACTGTGATACTGTGTTTTGTAGGATTTACGGCATAAGACTTAGTGAAAGTGCTGGGTAATGAAGCTTAGAGTGACCTAGATTTCGACTGGGATGAAGTTCCATGTATGATGAACAACAAATTTGGAAGAAAGTTCTGAAGAAGATTTTTTTTTTGCCCCGAGTAAATGGCTCATGAGACATTCTTCAAACTTACGATATAGCAACATATATATTCGTATAATTTTTAAAATTATTTTCATTTCGTTATTTCCTTTCCTCTCTTTTAAATTAATTTTTTAATTGGGCAGACCTGCCAACCCCCTAAGAGACCAATGAGTAGAATTGAAGCTCAGTGAGGCAGAAATGTGTTATTTCAGAGAGCTAAGAGTAATCAAGCGCGACATCTACCGTTTTTCAAACAAACACGATGCGATGAAATTGTTTGCACAATTTTTGTGAACTTTACTTTTCTTCAAAAACAAGTTTTTTAAGGGTCACAAGAAATCTTTACAAATTATGAAAATGTAGAATACACTGGAAACACATATGTGAACAAACGTGATGACACCTTTGTTCCTGCCAGTCATCACATTGGCAATATCACAAACCAAGGACAGGCAGTTCTGCCATGGCACACCAAGGCTTGATAGTGCGCCAGAAACAACCTCAAAAAATGTTCTCCCCTGTTGCTGACTCTGTGCATGCGGGGTTGGCTATCAGCTCAGTGGCGATTGTGTCATTTTTTTTTAAAGTATCGCACCACCCCAGGAAAGAATTTGTCCCCCCCCCCCCCTTCCTGACTTCCATCAGTCCCCAACACAAACGGTCCATTCTGCAGTCCCCCATGGCAAGGGTCCTCACAATGTGTGTTGTCTTTGTTCGACCGCTCTTGAACTGTTTGGCGATCTCCGAATCTGAGAACGCTTCTTTAAAAAGCTGGGATGCATGGTCGGCTGCGCTAAGAGCGATGATGTACTCGACAAAAAAAAATCTGGCCACCAATGCTTCAGCCCGAATTACCCCTTTTTCCTCATTTCATCCTCTTTTGAGGTGTCTACAGTCTGAAAAAAACTGTGTGATGCTGAAAGAATTCGGCACGTTACAGGAACCGATGTGCTTGCGGACTAAAGGTGACGCTTCACCTCCACCATCCCGCCATGGGAAATTGTTAAGTCCAATTCGCAAGTGGTACACAGTGCACAATTTACACCTTTAGCCGAAGGTCGTATGCTGGGGAAACTTTTCAGAGCATTCTTTTCGGGACTTTTGACCAAGATTTCTTTTTCGCATCTTGTCCAGAGCTCTCTGCTCCACGTTACGACATTTTCGTAGCTACAACTTCAAAAGGACGTCAACTCCGCTGAACGGTAAAGATGGTGAAACGAACTGCGCATGACGGGAAACGCTGCTTGGAGATTACTGGTTATACGCACGGCGTCGTGCGTGTCTGTACATAAGCCGATTTTTTTGTCCGTTTTTTTTTTTTTTTTTTTTTTTTTTTTTGAAAACTGTCAATGCGTAATTTTTTTGCTAAATGCATAAGGGTGTAAGATTTATCACTTGGGCGTAATAAATTACGTGAAATGCGTAATGGTTGGCAGGTCTGATTGGGTAACCATGTTCAAATTATGGAGTTACTTACCTTGCCGATGGTTTTCGGTGTAACCAAGCTCCGATAAGTGCATACTGAAGAGGGTTAAGTTGTGAAATGTTTGAGAGCGTGTGTGTGTGTGTGTGTGTGTGTGTGTGTGTGTGTGTGTGTGTGTGTGTGTGCATACTTGCATGCTCTCTCTCTCTTACACTGATGTTACGAAGTGGTGTGACCCAGACTTTGAGTGGGCTTACCATGAAGAAGTAAATGCAACAACAAGTTGCATTGGTGTGTGTTGATCTATCAGACATAGTTTCAAAAGGATTATATTCAGTCATTCAAACGAGGGAAGTGTAAGGTCTGGTAGGAAGCATTTCATTGTTTACGACTGACATCTGCATGTGTCACATGTTAAATGTCGCCTTATTAAAAGCATATTAAAAAGCATGGTGTGACTGTAATAGAATTAGTATTGGCATGTTTCACAAACACGTAGAGCAAAACACGCAAAAACATGCCTAGGCCGAGCTACGAAAACCGCCGTTGTGTTCCCAGTGAAAGTGACCAGTGCTGACAGTGACCGTTGTTGGGGCCCTCTACCAGCTGTCAGGTAGCTAGCTGGCATATCGCGAATAATTCTCTGTCGATTGTAAAGGAAAGATATGCACGTCCAATACTGTGTTAGAGTTTGAGCGTGACTGAATTTAAGACGCATGCTCTCCACTGAGTTGAACTTTCATTTCACTTTCTGTGTGTTCGTCAGTCTGTTTCAACTGTTTTTTGTCGGCAACTCTTTGTGCTGCTTTCAGCAATGCATATGAAAGAAGACCCATTCATGTTTGATATCGTTCCGTCAGTCAAAGACCCCGCAATCTAGTGACATCTATCATACACAGTTCGCCGCTTTCTGGCACAAAGTGTTAATGAAGAAACACAGCACCCATTTCCGACATGCTATCAGCCAAATGGCAAGAATCACATTATGACTATGGAGGAAAGCTTGTAGAAGGTTAGGGTGAGGCAGGTGGCAGCTATGTGCAGCAGTGTACTGGCAAGTATCACATTACCATGGGTGCAACTGGAAAAAAATTGAAAAACTGAAAGGTTGGGGTCCAGGGGCAACGCCCCTAGTGGGAGGCCCGGGGGGGGGGGAGGGGGGGGGGGGGGGGGGGCTTTGCTCCCCTGGGCCCCAACCTTTCAGTTTTTCAATTTTTTTTCCAGTTGCACCCCATGGTCTGTTTTGAAGCAAACAGATTTGCGCCCAGGGGAGCCAAGCCCCCCCCCCCCCCCCGGCGGAAATGGCTTTTTTGAAACAATCAGCGTTGTTGTGGCCTCTGGTGAAAGGAATTGAGGCCTAGTTTGAATCATGTTTATTGCTTATATGACAGTTTCCCATATATGAAGTGGGGTTTTTTTTTGGTTGTTTTTTTTATGTGTGTGTGTGAAATACAGTGCAGTGAAACCTCTCTATTTAGACCTTCCCAAATAAGACATCCTCTCTAAAATGACTCTAAATTATGAGACGCTTCCATCAAACGGTCTGTTCAATTACCTATCTCCTTTTTAAAAAAAAAAGTCCATGTTTCATGTTAAGATAAAAAATCTGTGCATTTTTATGGTCTTAATAGAGAGTTTCCACTGTACTTCCAAAACTATCCCATTTTATTTCACGGAAGAACAGAACCTTTAGTAGTTTTCCCCATCCTTTTTTTTCCCCCAGAAAACTAACCCTCATATTTATTTTATTTTATTTTTTTTTGTCTTTCTTTAAATACTTTTTTCATCCATATTATGTCTCTCTCTCTCTGTACCTTACATCCATCTTTGTTGAGTGTGTGTGCGTGTGCGTGCGTGTCATGGGGGGGGGGGGGGGGGGGCATGGAGGGCTGCTGAAAAAGATATCGCTGAAATTCTTACCTTCAAGCTTTTAATATGGTCCAAACTTTGGCATGCTTTGCTAGCCGAGATTTTCTATTGGATCCATACTTGAGGTCCGAGTTGCACAAGCGGCAAAAAAACGCTACACCAAGTTTGTTCGTTTTCAAACACCAAACATGATGTTGTCATTTTTCATTACCTATTTCGTTCAACCAAGCCCATCACCACTTATTAGTGATGCCAGAATCAATCTCCTCAACTGTATCACCTTCTTTAGGATAGGACATTCTCACGGTTTCTGTCCAACTCCAAACTCGAAATCTAGATTTTGGCAAATGGTGCTTTATCTTTGTTTCCTAAAATAAAGAGTTCTTCCGCTTCAGCACTTCCGTTTTATGGTAAGACGCACTCGATAAGTAATTTGTGCAATTTCAAACTTTTTTTTTGGAACCCCACCCCCACCCCACCCCCGCCTCACATTTTACGAAAAAACGGAAAATTCTATCTCGTATCATTTCATAAAACGGATTCCGTCCTCAGACTGAAGAAGTTTCACCCATGCATTACGAATATGGAGGAAAGCTTGTAGAAGGTTAGCACGAGGCAGGTGGCAGCTATGTGCAGCAGAGCGCTGTTTAACCCTCTTCAGTATGCACTTATCCGAGCTTAGTTACACCAAAAACCATTGGCAAGGTAAGTAACTCCGTAATTTGAACATGGTTACCCAATTAAAAAATTAATGTAAAAGACAGGAAAGGAAATAATGAAAATAATTATAAAAATTCCTACGAATATATATGTTGCTATATCGTAAGTTTAAAGAATGTCACATGAGCCATTTACTCAGGAAAAAAAAAAATCTTCAGAACTTTCTTCCGAATTGTTGTTCATCATACCTGGAACCTCATCCCAGTCGAAATCTAGGTCACTTTAAGCTTCATTACCCAGCACTTTCACTAAGTCTTGCCGTAAATCCTCCTACAAAACACAGTATCTCCATCACTAAATCTCATTATAGAACGGCAGAAATCAAGGTTAGCCACGGTGAAAAAAAACATTTCGACCTCAAAACTTTAAAAATTCGTAACTCGAGAACCACGGCACGTATCGGCTCGCGGTTTTTTTTGCAAACGGAAGTAAATGGCTACAGGAAGAAGGAAGTCACGTTCTCGCAAGACTTCCTTTTCTATGAGAAACATGGCAGCGCCCATTGTTGCCACGTGTTTTACCGGGCGCTGGTGGGCACTCAGCCTTTTGGCCGTGTGATTTCCGGCCGGGCACTAGCGGGCGCTCGCTTGTCAAGAGAGTTAAAGTCAAACTGCTGCTTCCACTGCTTTCCTCTCACCTCTCTTCTGCCAATGGCTGGAAATCAGGGGGCCATTTCCCTTCTCTTCTATTTAAGTACTACTTTGTAGACAAGTGTGTGTCAGCTATGACTTCAGGCTCACCTTGTGCTCCACAGTGGTCTGCTGGTTCTTGTCCAGCTGCACTTTGATGAGGCGTGATCCATCCAGCTTGATGCGGATGCGCTTGCCCACCAGTTCTGCTGGGAAAACACAGGTCCTCCAGGATGTTGTCGTGCACCATGGTCAGAGTGCGGCTGTAACAGAGAGAGGAAAGGGGTCCATCATGCAGCTCTGCCTGCTTTCACCATCTCCTCTTTTGCTTATTTACACACATAATCCGACCTTTCTGACACAGCTGGGTTAAAATGTGACAAATTCCAATGTAAAAAATATGCTGTTTCTGATGAAACTCATTGGGTTGACTGCTAATGCTATTGAATACTTAAGAACAACATGCCCCTCCCACAAACTTAAGAAAAGCAACCTTTATCAAAATCAGTCAGTGTTATTGTTTCAACCATAGCTTATTTCGTTTGATCTGTGCTGGGACTGACCTGATTTGAGGTTTTACTATATATTGACTCTAGTGCTAGTTTTTTTGAGGTTTTACTATATACAGACTGCTAGTGCTAGTTCTCATTTCAATGCAATGTCAGCCCTGTTGTGGCCTCTTGTGTCGGCATATAAAACATAAACTTGAACAAAATCTGTAACTCGCAGATAACTGATAAATCTGCCTTTTCTCTTTCAGGAAAGGTGTTACACTTCCAGAACATCTTTGAAAAAAAAAAGAAGAGAAAAGTTAACTCAATGACTTCACTGAACTAGGCCACAACAGCACACACAAAAAAAACTTCACACAAAAGAGGTAGTTCATGTGAACTAAGAGTGACAGAACACGGGGAAATTACAGAGGGAAGAAAGCTGGGGATGGACGACAGGGGGCCTTCAAGTATGATGGAAAAAGGGATGCTACCGGCACAGCATTTTCAGTCTACGGACACAATCTTGACTGTAAGATCTATTTTGGAGAACAAAGGTCAAAGGGAGACAAACATGACAAAAAAAACCAACAACAACAATGAACCGTAGAGCAAGAAGACAGCATTCTTCCAACTGAGAATAAATAACCTGATAGAGAAGATAGATAAAGATAAAATAGCTTTTTGTAAACAGAATGCCAACATATTAACTGACATTGTTCAGACCATGCATCAATCTCGTAAGCATTCACCAAGTCAACTCACCTCCTGGGGCGCTTTTGCTTGTTCTTCCTCCTGCTCTTGCGGGTGGGCTTGGGCAGAATACGTCTCTGTCACAGAGAAACAAACATGATTATGCTGCTTTACAAGTTGCAAACTCTCACGGTAGCAACAGCAATCCCAACGCAAGCTTTGATCTGAAATCTAGCAAAATAAAATACTCAGCAATGAACCAGACATGCACCTATTTTGAACCAACAATTTCGAAAACATACAGAGATTGCAATAACAATGGTTTAACACAAAACAACTTTACCCACTGGGATGACCTAGACACACAACTTTTGATTTCCCAACTGCAATGGAGGTTTAGTCAACAGCACATTTCTCGATGCCTGCAGCAGTTATGCATAAACATGCTTCCCAAACCTGGGATAATTATTTCCAAGAGATCTGGGGGTCACACTCAGTGTGAAAAACTGGTCTTAAATTTTCAGGGGGTCACAAAAATATTTAGGGGGTCACTATTTATATAACGGCTGGAAAATGTAGAGAAAAATGTCCAAACTTACAGAGACGCGCGCGCACATGAACATACACACTCAAAAGCGTGCTCTCACAAACGAATATACAGAGAAAGAGATGGAAATTTAAAGAAAGAGGTGCTTATAATAAAGTAATTGAAACATTCCAGACCATTCTAAATATTATGTTCATATTTATATTCCAATGTTTATAAAATGTTAACTAAAATGAATAAGTGTGAGCTCCTAAACTAACAGGATTTTAACAGCGAAACTTATTTGTGGGATGTCCTCTTTGATTACTACAGAATTTTCACTCTGTGAACCTTTCCTTCAACGTTGAAACATTTACTGCTTGACCATATTTGAATCGCCATGCAACGATAAATCATCGGAAGCCCAGTGACAAGTGATGACTATTCGTGGTACCTATAGACTGGCCACTCTTGCTCTGTGAACAACACAATCGTATGTCCATAACGGAGCCATTTTGATTATCCAAACTGTCATGTTGCATAGGTTGTTCAATTTTTGTATCACTCACTGGTTTATCATCCACAAGCCACAGCTGAACGGTCAATTTTGATTCTGAAAAGCTGAAATTCCTACAATTTTCCATGCTTTTTGCACTTAACTGAATTATGTGATCTTGTGTTCCAATAATACACTGGGTAGTCTATTTTGATGACTTTCTGTTTTCAGAACAGTTCTCAAGAGGAAATTGTTCACTGATTCAGAATGCTCTAGACGTCAAGGAAATCTACGTGTATAACTCCAATTGTGGCTGATAGGACCAAAGCACTTTTGCGTGATGTTGTGCTCAGAGTTGTAATGCGTACCGAGAAAATCAGTGTGTTACGGTAAATGTTGGTACATTTTTGTGATGTGCCGGCCTGAATTCTGTATCAGACGCACATTTGTGCGTAAGAATTATCACTGCAAATAACAGGAGAAAACAGTGAAATAAAAATGGTCGCATACACAAAAATCTGTCCAAAAACATCCTACCAGCTAAAAAAAAAAAAAAAATCCACATCAATATGGTGAATCCACCAAACAGAATAAAACATACTGATAACTGACCTGGGCAATGAACACCACATGCTTGCCAGAGAATTTTTTCTCCAGTTCCCGAACAAGACGGGTCTGGATCTTCTGGTAGGCTCGAAGCTGAGGGACAGGCACGAAGATGATGATGGCCTTCTTCCCTTGCACGTCAATTTCCTGTTCCACAATAATGATAATAATTGTGGAAAAAAAGAAAACAACCAAACAAAAAATAACCAAAGGTGTAGTTAACTAAAGCAAACATACTGAAGTCACACACCATCCATAAAAGCCTTCATCCATACAGTTACTAGACTTGTACATCTAAAAGATCTGAGAAACCTACTAGACTTGTACATCTAAAGATCTGAGAAATCTGATAAATGGTCATACTTTGAAAACTAGTTCTGCTCTTGGAAATTTCTTCGTTGAAACTTAAGCAGAGGGCTTGTCATTGATATATTGACAGACACCAAATCTAATCTGGGAAAATAAGAAAGAAACCAACTTAAACGCCATTAAGGAGCTGTAGATTTACAGGTTTTTTTTTCCCTTTTTTTTTTTTTCCCTGCTGCGATGTGCACAATCAAGACTCAAAGTATAGCGATACAAAGATAAAATATACATACCTGTCATTCAATGAGCATGAAATTCAACAGTACAATTCTGAGCTCTTCAGAATGATGTTAGTTACACGTTAAAAATAAAACAAAATCAAAAATGCTTTCACGGCAAGTTTAGGAGAGTGGGGGTTAGAGAAAAACAGGCCTTTTGGGGGTAGGGATGGGGGTGGGGGGTGGGGGAAGGGGATGGATGGTGGGCAATTAAATTTTATAGTAAGTCAGTTCTAAAATGTGAACAAAAATTCCTGACCTGGGATGTTACTGGATTAAGGAGTTACTTCCCATGTACATTTTTTACATGCTATAGAAAACATGAAATGCTAACATTTATAGCAAAATTTAGAAAGAGCGAGTCACAGAGTGATTACCCACTGGAGATTGTTCAATGGAAAAAGGAAGAGAAAAAAAAAAAAAAGAAAGAAAATTAGAAATGTTATCACATGTTTGAGAATGACTATTACTTGTCGATTTTTCAGACCTAATTTGTTTTCTGGGAAATGGAAGACTTTCTGATGCTATAAATGTTACAAAATTTCAAAATGGAGCGACTGATGGCGGAGAACGAAGCAAAATTTAGAAAGAGTGGGGGTTAGTTGCCGCCGAGGACATTGACGAACAAAGTACAGGACAAGACACGATGCATTTCGACCGCTTGGGTCTTCTTCAAGTGAAAAAAAAAATGTTAAGATCAACATCAATAAGAACCGACAAGTCAAATGACACTGAAAGTTTATAAACACACATTTTGTTCCATTCTTTCTTCTTTTTTTTTTTTTTTCACTGGACATGATAATACACTCTTCGACAGATAATCTACTGTCAAAGCATATGAAAGAACAATGACCGGAAAACAGCATGGGATGTAAACAAGGGGTTTTCTGTACCTTGGCTCCAGTGATATACAAACTCATGGAGGGAAGCCTTCAAGTCGCTGTTCATCTGAAGCTCAAGAAGAGCCTGGAACAGAAAACCAAGGATGTCATATCCAAACTTAAACTGAACAAGACAAGATGCAATACAAGACCTGATTTTTTACAGAGTCAGTAAAAAGAAAAGTATATCATTAAGTTTTCTTGCATTCTTTAAAATTAATTCAATCTTATTTTGCATTGTATTTATATTGTGTCATGTTTATGTGTATATGCAATACTTGCATTGGGATGCTTTGCATAACATTACACGCAAAAAATCAGAATCAATGATCAACTTCAACATGGGAAACAACTCTCAAAACTGATTTAGAAACAACTCTCAAAACTGATTTAGCAAAAACTGTGATCATGTATGTGTGTGCCTCAGACTTGGGATCACCGACACTTTGGGCACTAGACCCAGTTCAGTGATGTGCCCCTTGGGTTATCTAGACTTTTTGATTTAGTTTTAGTGCTTCCACAAAGTCCTGTCAAGTGTCTTAATTTCAACCCTGACAGAAAATTTTATGGAAACCCTTTTTATTCCTTTACTGTATAAAACAGCAGTATAATAACATCTCCTCTTATAAAATCTTTACCAGTTTCAATTAGCTGTTTCTTACTTACTGCATGTTCTTGCTCATGAACAGAGGTGGAGTAAAATCTTAAAATTCTGAAAGTGAAGACACCATACTTCCCGACTTAAGACATTCTAGGCATTTAACACTGTGACTGCTGAAAATAACAAAGTGGTTTTTCAACAAATGAAAACAGAGAAGTACTGACTGACGTTAATTAAATTGTTAAAACCCCCCCCCCCCCCCCCCCCCCCCCCCCCCCCCCCCCCCCCCCCCCCCCCCCCCCCCCCCCCCCCCCCCCCCCCCCCCTACTTTTTTAAAAGTTGACAACACACATGGCAAAAAGTGCTCACAGAGCATTGTTCACTAGCCTCTTTTCTGACCCAAGCTGAAGAATCTATATTACAGAGTAATTATCACCAATACCTGAGAAATGGATGATTCGAATTCATCTGGTTTTTCTCCTTGAGACTTGATGATTTTTGCACTCGCTGAGTACATCTGAAACCAATAGTGATAAAACAGGAAAATACAACTAGTCCAGTGTGAAGTGGAACCATTCCAATACAACCACATTTTTTTGTGTGTGTGTTTATTTTACATTTCTTTTTCAACACAAAAATTACGCATGCAACATGCCAAAACCACACATACACAGACACACACACTCACACATAAATACACACACACACATAAAAGGGAAGAAAACTAACACATGGAAGGGAAAGGAGTGATGTATAACTTGTGTATTCAAAAATCTGAAAATACCCCTGCATAATTTTCTTGTGACGTGACTGGCTACATCAGTACAAGAGGTTCTTCAATAATGTTGGTCTTTGAAAGCTCTTGGCACCCACACCCCCTCTTTTTGTTTCTGAGTTTCATCTTTTGTGCCCTTTAAGTTACCCCTGCTGCTGCCATAGCACCCAGAGTCCACTAGAAGCTATCGTTAAATTGGTCATCATGATGCTACCCACCAGGGTTATGCATCCACCCCAATCTTGTTCAGTGATGCCTGGTCAGTGTTCTGATCCAATAAACATAGACCCCTGCTGATGGCAACAACTATCTAGCCAATGTAACCTCTGGTGATTGTTACAATAAACATCGTCTTATCTATAGATCAGATGACAGTACCTGATATGCAGGAATTCTCATAGTTTGATGATATAAAGACTATTATTTTTTAGCCTATGCCAAAGTTGATTCTGCAGCCACCCAAGAAAAAAGCCACCAGGCAGCCACAGTGCAAACATCCACTATCACCTCAGATTACAATACATGGAAAATCTGCCCATACAAATAACTGTTTCAACACATAAGTAGTGAATACATGTTTTAGCAGTACTGTCTAATACCTGAAGCAAACTAAAAAGGCAAAGTGATCTTTTCTGCCAAAACACACACATTTACAAACCACGTCTGTTGTAGGATATTTTGAAATCTAGCGTGTCCAATCTGCACAGCTGTTAGTTGGAGAAATAGCCTATTCCTCTCTCTCTCTCTTCCTCTGTGTGTGTGTGTGTGTGTGTGTGTGTGTGTGAGAGAGAGAGAGAGAGAGAGAGAGAGAGAGACAGAGAGACAGAGGGGAGGAGAGAGAGTGAGAGAGGAAGAGACAGAGGTGGAATGGAGAACAGGAGTATGGAGTCAAGAAACTTTTGTTTCATGAAAATGTAACAATTTTTCTTCTACTTGTTCTAGCAAGAATCTAGTACTTTTGCATTCTCCTATAACTACCAAGAGACATTACTTTGAAGACAGCGTGATTTATCATTATCATTGTTGTTGTTATTATTATCATTATTTACTATTTTTTTTTCATACTCTTCCAAAGAATTGCAGTTAATTTTTCCTTCAAAAGTTGGTTCTAAACTATATATATACAATAAGGCCTGATGGGAGAGGGGGGTGGGGGGGGGGGGGAGATGGTGGAGGGAAAAGCAAAACGGTAGAGGGGGAGAAGATAGGCTGAAGACAGATAAGAAAAAAAAATATATACCAAAAGAAACGTGTATAAATATACATAATAATTTTTTCTTGAAAACTGATCATCATAATGAGCAAAAACAGCTCATAAATTCTATCTAAAAAAAAACACCTCATCTTCTTCAGGATAACCGCCATCAGTTCTGCAAATACGTTGTCCACAGTCAGATGTGCTTTTCAAACAATATCCTTCCCAGGAATCAAATACTGTTACTCTCTAAACCAACCAGTATAACTTGCATAGCTGTTGGTTGTGAGAAGAAACAGCCTACTTCTCTCTCTTTTCCCCGTGCGTGCGTGCGTGAGTGAGTGAGTGAGTGAATGAGAGAGAGAGAGAGAGAGAGAGAGAGAGAGAGAGAGAGAGAGAGAGAGAGAGAGATGGAAACTCAGAGAGGTAGAGGTGGGGTGGAGGATGGGGGTGGGGAATGGAGGTCATAAAACTTGTTTCATAAAAATGTAGGTTTTTTTTTTTTTTTCTTGGCCAGAATTCTAGTACTTTCCCATTTCCCTTCATGAGACACTACTTTGAAGTTAGTGTAATATATTATTCTATTATTGTTCTTTTTACTACTACTTCAATTATTACAATTTGTTACTTCATCACTTATAATGTTCGTATTCAAGATTGCAGATCAATTTCCTTCAAAAGTCTGTCCAAATGTAAGATAAATGAGTAAGGCCTGCTGGGGGGAGGAAAATGGTGGAAGGGAGACAAGAGGCTAAATAAAAAAAAAAAAAAAAAAAAAAAAAAAAAAAAAAAAATCAAAATGAATACGACTATTACTAGTATATTTATAGGAACCAAATGGAACATGCCAGTGTGTATAAGGAACAGGGCCTATCGCTTAGCTCCAACCATAAATTTATGTGAAACGCACTGGTACATTTATGCAAATTTGAAACACAGTGTTCTATACATCACACATTTAAGCCATGAATATCACTACTCAATCAGTTCAACTGGCAGACACTGATGTTTTGCTGAGAAGTGAAAGCAGCAGTCTCAGCATGAATTTTATGCAAACTACCAATTATTTCAAAACATAATTACACAGGATGACACACATTTCGCTGCGACTTTTGGTACAGAAATGACTTCATTTTGTCCAAAAGCTTTCAGAGATTGACACAGACGAAGCCATCTCACTGAGTTGGAAAACCTGGTGATTTTGCAATCCATCAACTTTCGAAGTTTCTCACAATGCCTTATCTATTCAGTCTTAAAACCGCAGAGCAAAAAAAAGCTTTGTTTGATTGTAGAATGCAAAAGTGTTCCGCTGGTCAAATACCAACAGTGGTAATTCTTTATATTCTTTGCTGTTAAAGTGGTTGCAGTCTGCAGCCTTGAAGTTAGAAGCTTCATTTAAAACACAAAGTGTCAAGTTTCGCTAAACTGTGGTGCCCAATCAAGATTGTAACAGAGATGGTGGGGGAAGATGGACTAAATAATAAACACCTGCACTTGTTTCTGACCATAAATTCACTTTTTTTAATTATCGCACTCTGACATCACAGGCTGATGAACTGACAAAGTGAGATCGATCCACAAATGGGTTATTTTTCTGTTTTGATGAGCTCTTTGATATACTTTATTTAGCAATTTATATTTCTGTGTTTCTCAAATGTTTCAGCGCAAATATGGAGGAACCATAGTGGTAAGGAGGTCTGCCACACCATCCAAGTGGGTGAAGTTATACTGTAGTGTACATGCTCTCACGCACCGCATGGTGGTAAACAGCAGCGAGACCGTCAGACTCGCTATTCCCTTTGCGTCACAATACAGTGATCTTCTTGGTTAACTTAATTTACACTAGCCCAGAACAATAAACAATAAGCATACAACCGGCCGGAAACTTTCTTGTTTACTATTTTTGTTTCATTCAACGGCTTGCTTTTAAACAGATCACCTGAGCTTGACTGCTTTAGTACTAACTTGCTAAGTTGCTTTGAACGAGACGTTGCTTTCAAGGCAATACCACAGAAAGCATATATATGAATGACCGATAACTGCACAATGCTGGCTTGCATATCACTTCAACAGCTAGGTCCGCCAAAACAAATAACTGGACGCAGCTTAATCATAAACATTTCTACCATGCTTTCCCATCCGTTGACAATGTTTACCAACGTGTGAAGTCCGACAGCACACTCAATAATCCACGATAATCTAAATTATGACGAGACATCGGCAGATCAAATCCATAGTATATAAACACACAAGCCCTGTACAGATTAAAATATGGCCGAATGTTTTGTGTATTTCACGTACCTTGACAGTTTTGAACGTTCTAAGTCAGCATGTATCCCCACGATGCCACCTATCTTCTTCGAGGTGATGACCGGAAAGGCCGTTTCCACTTCCGTTGTGCGCTTTGTGACCAGAGGAAACACTACGTCTCTGTTGTGACTAACTATACAGAAGCTGTGTCAATTTCGTCTTGCATGCATACTACATAGAGAGACAATTCATCCAATGACTCAATTATACATGTCTCTTTCTTAAAATTGTGTTCTCAACTTCTTCGTTGAAACAAATTATTGATCTGTTTAAATTTCAGCTACAAACCAGAGAGTTAGATGACACTAATTTACATCACTTGCTGGTGTGTGATTCACAAAACACGTAAGTCCCTGCTTACTGAAACACAGTAAATGATCATGGGACAGAAGAAGTTTCAGTTTCAGTTTAACCAAGGAGGCGTCAGTGCGTGCAGACTAGTCCATATACGCTACACCACATCCGCTAAGCTTTGAGACCCCACTGTGCATGATTTAAAGCTGATGGATAAATGAAGTAATGACTAAAATGATAGAATTTAAGAACAGGGTTTCATGGCTACGACTTCGCAGATATCTGACCTGTACATTAGTCCAAAGCGTTTGTCAGAGCTTAAGTACCTACACAACATTGGTTGTGCCATTTGATCATTGTATGTGTGTGTGGTGAAATGTAGCCTACACATGGTTTCAGTTTCAATTTAATCAAGGAGGTGTCACTTCGTGCGGACTAGTTCATATACGCTACACCACATCCGCTAAGCTTTCAGACCACACTACCCATGATTTTAAGCTGGTGGATACATGAAATAACAACTAAGATGAGAGAATTAAAGAAGAGGGTCTCGTGGCTACGACTCAACAGATGTCTGACCTACGCATTAGCCCAACGTGCTGCTCAGACTTTGAGTGCCTACCTACCATTGTTTGTTTTGTGTTGTTTCTTTGTGTGTTTGTTTTGTTTTTTATGGTATGTGTGTGTAGTGAATGTACACATGTGTGTATGGATGTGTGGGCACGGGCCCATGTGTGAGCATGGGCGCATGTGTGTGTGTGTGTGTGTGTGTGTGTGTGTGTGTGTGTGTGTGTGTGTGTGTGTGTGTGCGCCTGCATGTGTGTCCGCGTGTGTGTGCGTGTGCAGAAGTGCGAATGCATGTGCGTGCGTGTGTGTGTGTGTGTGTGTGTGTGTGTGTGTGTGTGTGTGTGTGTGTGTGTGTGTGTGTGTGTGTGTGTGAAATTTGTGAGTTTGTGTGAGCACACAGACGTTTCTGCATACATTGTATAAATACATCTGTGCATATATGTGTGTCTTGTTTGTGGGCGTGTACGCATGTGCGTGTGTGTGTATATATGCATTTGTGCGTTCGTGTGTATGCGTGCATATGCACACACGTGCGGATGTGGACGTCACATCACGCATGTGTATGTGTGTATGCGCAGGAGCAAGCGAACGTACGCGCACACTTTTGTATGTGTGTGTGTGTGTGTGTGTGTGTGTGTGTGTGTGTGTGTGTGTGTGTGTGTGTGTGTGCATAAGCGCGAGCATGCGCGTGTGCGTGTGTGTGTGTGTGTGTGTGTGTGTGTGTGCGCGCGCGCGCGCGCACTCGCGTGCGTGTGTGTGTGTAGTGACTGCGTGCGTGCGTGAATATTGAGAAGGTGACTTAGGATCAAGAACAGAGCTTAGAGATGATGTTTTAAACTACATGTGCGACAAGCTGGCCAAATAAAGGAGCTTTGAGATTATGTTGGTCTAAGACATCTGTGCGAAAAACGGGTAGGCTAAATAAAGACAACGTACATGCCAAAAATTGTAATTACATACCTGTCTCCCATTTCTTTGTGTGATTTTGGTGGGTGTGTCGGCACGAGCCTGTATGTGTGTATGCGAGCGCATGTGTGTGCGTGTGTGTGTGTGTGTGTGTGTGTGTGTGTGTGTGTGTGTGTGTGTGTGTGTGTGTGTGTGTGTGTGCATGATGTGCGTGTATGTGTATACATGAGTGTGTGTGCATGTGCACACATGTGTGTGCGCACTGATGTGTGTATGCGTGTGCGCTCGCACGTGCATGTGCATGTGTGTGCGTGTGTGTGCGTGTGAAGAAGTGCATGTGCACGTGTGCGTGATTTATGGGATTGTGGGCATACGCACGTATCTGAATATGTATGTGTACATACGCATATGAGCATGTGTTCATGTGTGTGCACGTATGTGTGTGCGCGCGCGCGCGCGCTCCACTGATGAACACATACCAGCGCACACACGTCAAAAGTATACACTTGGGACCCTGGGAGATTCAATGCCTTATCTCAGTTGACATGTGTTTGATCATTTGTGTCCATTATTCGTCAGGGCCAGTATGAGTTTACCCAAATCTCTAGGAGTCTTCGCAGTGCCGGCCTTGAGATTATTCCAATGTTTCTTTGGTTGGTGATGTTTCTTGCCCTTCCTTTAAGTCTGGATGTGCGGCCACTTCCTCTCTTGATGTTCAGATGTGAAAGGTGGTCTATTGTATAGTGGCTTTGCTCTTATTTACGTAGTTGATTCTTTAGATTTCTTATCACATCAGATCGGCCAAGCTGTAATCCAGTTCTCAGCGTTGCCTTGCCAGCCAATGTGTGTGCTCATTCGTTTACTTAACTCCTGTATGTCCAGGGCAGTACATCCATATGAGTCTCTCCAAATGGAAGGTTACGCATTAGTTCATGCCAAGCAGGGCTTCCCATTCCACTCTCCATTTTTAATAGTAGGTTCATGGAGTCAGTCAGTATCATGGCTAGTTGAGTTTTAAACTGGCCTGTGAATGAAAACCAGTGGAGTGCTTGTGTTACTGTTTCTACCTCCATTGTTGGACTTGAAGTTGTTGAACTGTACGCGCCATTGTCTTCCAGGATAGTTCGGCCATTTTGCTTCACTGTGTATCCTCAGCCTGACAAACCTTTAGTGACAGAACGCAGTGTATATAGCAATATAATCTTTTGGGCCAAAGTCCTCCACGTGCATTTGAATATCTGGGTTGGTTTTGCTTTCTGGTTATTCTCGACAGTGTCTTCCTAGTTCTGGAGCGATGGTAATTTGGTAGAGGCATTTGAGGTGTACTGAATACTTTTCCCATTCCTTCGTTTGTTTGAGTTCTGCTAACTGGCACACAAGCTGTATATTGTCTTCTGCTTGTCTCATCCATGATTTTTTTCACGTCCTAGCGGTTGCTTTTGGTTTCCTATACCGCCGCATGAAGCGGGGTATTTTCAAGTGCTCTGAAATATGCCTTCACCTGTTCAAGCTTGTGTCTTGCCTGCATTGAAGCAAGTCAAGCGGGTATCGCAAAGTTTTAACCGGTGTATATCCTTCGTGGTTCCCGATGTCGTATAATATTTGGGAACCGTGATATCTGGGAACGCGTTCCCAGATTTACCGCGATATCTGGGAACGCGTTCCCAGATTTCCTGAACTTCCAATCGTGAAATCTGGGAACGCGTTCCCAGATATCACGGTGAATCTGGGAACGCGTGCGAAAAAAAAAATGACAAGAAGGCCAAAGATCTCAACTGCGCCTAAATAAATTGTTTCCTACCTTATCTCGAAAATCTATTCTTTTTCGTCTTCTTTCTGTCCTTCTGAGCTCTGAAAGACCACGTTCCGAGATATCACAGGCCTTCCCAAATATCACTGTACATTTTGGTAACGCGTTTCCCCAAACTCTGTTATATCTGGGAAGCCTTCCCAGATATCACGTTCCCAGATTTCACGCGACATCGGAGTCAATCTCATTGCTTCATTTTGAATTCTTTCTAATTTAAGAAGATTGCTGTCGGACAGTCTTGTAAGCCCTAATCCCATAATCTGTCATGCTGAGTACAAGTGTGTGATACAGTTGGTAGAGGTAGTGCTGTTCAATGCCTTTAGCTGCCATTGCTTTCATGGCATATAGACCTTGTTTGCATGTAGGAACGATATTCTCAACAAGCTGTCCAAAGGTTAGCACTCTGTCAAAACCTATACCCAAATAGCGTAGGTTGTTTTGTTGATCCACTGGTATTGAATTGACGGAAACTGGTGAGGGTACTTGTCATGATGTCTTGTTGTTGAGAGTGTAGACTATAATGTCTGGGCTTTGTAGAACTGATGGACAATCCAGTTTCTTGACACCTAGAGCAATGTTGTGAAACTGTTGCTGAACTGCTTTCGTTCTTTCTTGAGCAGTTTCTAGTGTCAACACTCTAGTTATTCCGTTTCTGTTAAGAAGAAGAAGAAGAGAAGAAGAAGAAGAAGAAGAAGAAGAAGAAGAAGAAGAAGAAGAAGAAGAAGAAGAAGATATATGCAAAAACAACCGCCATCAAATCTGTCAACACATATTGTTATTTCATACTTTTCATGTTGTTGTTTTCAGTTAATCTTATACAATAAAGCAGAACGGACTTACCAAGGTTTTGACATGATATCCCAGTTCTCCATTATATACCTATCCCAATGGATACTTATTACTCTGTCAGGACTAACAGACGATGAGTTTAGGCAGCCATACCGGAAAATGATGGTGAGAGTTTTCTTAAATGGATTCTAATGAAGCTGAGGCCAAAGAAAAAGTCCCAGCAGACGGAAGAACGGGCAGAATATCGACTTCAACTTGAACAAGTCTCTGTCCATTTGGAAGCCTGGTTACAAGCTGCAAACATGAAGAACTGTGACTTTGACAACAACAACCTCGTCCGGGTCATTCGGCAGCAGTATAGAAAGATGCTAGCAGTGCAACTCGTCTGAATTAACAATCCTCACTGGACACTTCTTTCGAATAACCATAGGATAAGCCAAGGCTGACTTCTTTCTCCCATTTCATTCCGTCAAAATATAGTCTGAAAAGATCATTCAGGAAACGCGCGAAGGTCTCATCACTTCCTTATTCCAGACTGGGAGAAAGCATCAATGTATGTAATGGAAGTGAAATCAGCGCAAAATACTACCAGTTTGTACCACAACCCTGAATGGATAGACATTGAAGAAGTGACCCCTAGGGTCAACAGAAAACAAGAACAGCTGCACCAGAAATGAAGTGACAACCAGAACGGCATGTGGCACTCCGGGTGGGGAGGACGCACGTCCCTGCAAACACTGAACAGACCACTGTTGAGTTACTTTTTGAAAGAAAACAAAATCATTCCCGACAAAGAAACGAACAGTAAATACTGACCCAAAGAGAAGCCATGAGCTTTCTGAACATCAAAATGTGGATTTCAAACGTTTATTCTCTAGAAAATTTTAGTATGCCATGAAAGTATTTAACTTCGTAGATTATCATCAGTTTGTAACATTGTCTTTACCTTGCTCATGTGAAACAGCGGAACAGCACCAAAATGCAATGGTTAGTCAATCATTCAGACACAACTTATGTTCCTACCAGGTTTCGCTGTTAAAATGGATTCGGTGACTTTTTTCTAACCGATCATGTGCTAGTGCTGCTTAAAGGATCCTGGACTTGCCATTTGATTCGTATCCACACCACTTGACCAATGACTTGTTGTCATCCTTTGGCCATGTTCCATGTTACCATCAAGTATAGCCTAGTGGTTAAAGTGGATTACGTAGTTTATGCGTTATCAAATTTCAACCAGCTCGACTTGACTCCGTCCCTGACCACCCTCCTTTCACCTCATTCTGTCTTACAGTTCTTGTCCTCGGTAGATAGAGGGGAAGAGAGAGAGAGAGAGATAGTAGTCGGGGGGGGGGGGGGGGTGGGGGGGCGGGGGGGGGGGGGGGGGGGGGGGGGGGGGGGGGGGGGGTGGGGGGGGGGGGGGGGGTGGGTGGGGGGCATGCACACACACACACATACACACAAACACACACGCGCGCGCGCGCGCGCGCACGCACACGCACACACACACGCGCGCGTGCTCACGCACATACACACACACGCACGCACGCGCGCGCGCGCGCGCGCGCGCGCGCGCGCACACACACACACACACACACACACACACACACACACACACACACACACGCACACAGACTGACTCACTGACTGACTGACTGACTGACCAGAACACTTCTGTTCTCAGAAATCATATGTCGGGATGTGCTCTTAAAATGCATGAAAGTGGAATAATCATTTGACTAGAACTATTTTGCATGCGCCTGGGTTTGAACAAGTGTATCTGCTTGTTATGAACAAGAGAAATCATTTCTCTGTGCGTCAGTTGGTATTAACTTCTGTAACCCAGTGGTAGATTGTCCTTGTGTGAACACTATAAGACTTGTTCCCTGGAAGATAGAAAGTAGATGCCATGTTAATGGTCACATATCGGAACGTACTCGCTCAGATTAGGATGATGGGAATATCACAGATTGACGTTCATAGTATCATACGAAAGAAAAGTGCATCATTCACAAAGTGGGAGAACTGGTAGTGTCGGTTGTATGATGATGCATCAAAGTGTGAAATTAACTTTATTTTTCAATGTTTGCAATACCAGGCTTTTAGGTGGGGCTTTTTGTTCTTGTTTGTTGTAGTTGGTGGTGGTGGTAGGCTTTTGTCTTTTTATCCTTGCTGTTGTTGTTGGTGGTGGTGTTGTTGTTGTTGTTGGTGGTGGTGTGTGTGTGTGTGTGTGCCCAGTGTCACAACACTAGCCAGGTGTGTCCCTCTCTCCAAACATAATAACAATAACATTTATGATGTGCTGCTGCTGAGCGCTGCCCGTCTCACAACATGTGTCAGTCACGGGGAACTGAGACAGAGCTATTTCATCGGGAAAATCTTTCTATTCTTATTTTAAAGTTTTGTGTGTGGTGACGTCTCTTCCAGAATGGAGGCGAATTTTAAGACATTCTAACGGGCATAAACATAGCCACTTTGCAAATTTCTTTCAGATAGAAATTTCCACTATGTACAATATGTGCTCGAGTGCTTCTCTGGGAGGACCAAGTGCACATCCGTTTTAAGCAGCATTAAGTCAAAGGAAGTTTTGAAAACATTATTTTTTTTATATATAGGCCTAAAACTTCAGAGTTATGCCTTACGTGCATTACATTCCTGTTAATTGTTGACACTGCAGACTGCACGTGCACCACAATATATATAAACAAATGCCAACACTGTGACAAATCATTGCGTACAATTCCATGTTTTGTATTTTGAATAAATCTGACGTAGATTTCGACGGGTATTTTGAAAGAAATCTGAGGTAGATTTCGACGGGTGAAGATTCTCCAATTTCTTCTCATGCCGAGCATCATTTCCACCCGTTATGCACATCGGCATTCTAGCCACTCCAGCTGTATCTCGCTTTCGTTGAATCAGTGCCCGCACACATGCTACACCCAGTCATGGGCGAGTCATTTACACAGCCTACGCGTTTATTTAGCGCGCCAGGACCTAAGTGCCGTGCCAGAGCTGTTGATTTCTTGCCATGGATACTACCAGGCTTACTTGGCAAGAAATGGTTTGCTAAGAATGGCAACTATGCAATTGCTTCCCTTCATGGTGCGAATTATAATTGTAGCCGGTTGCTAACAGTGTATATTTCTTGGTCACCCGTCGTAGACGAGGAGATATTTTGTTCATGAGTTATCTTCCCCCTTACCTCCCTTGGTTGAATCTTTTTTTTTATTGTCTAAATTCTTCAAATCATGAATACGTCAGAACCTACATAGCTGTGTTTACGTCGCTGAAGTCACAAAAATTAATGTATTCTATTCATTACAATCGAGTTGGATTGAGAAGCCCATATTTTCTCTAAAACTGGTATTTCGCACAATTGATCTTGGCGCCATTTTGAACTGTCTGACGAACAAACCTTAAATAATTCTTGATGATTTCACACACACACACACACACACACAAAAAACATGAGAGAATCCAAAGAATCCATGAATGCGCATTGAAAGTAAAGTCCATAAGCTCTCATTTCGTATATCGCATGCCTATGATCTTTTTTGTACAAGCTTGCAACTATACGAAATGACTGACGGCGCTGGTCCCTTCAGCAAGTCGCCTTCTTTGTTGATTGTCGGGGTTTTGATCTAAATTGTCGTCGTTTTACGAAATTCGGCCTTCCCAATCGAAATCTTTTTAATCACTCCATTTCTATCATCGAAGCAACTAAAAACGTATAAAAATTATCTTCCGATGGACCATTTCAACATAATAACATTTTATCGAAATCGTGTGAAAAGCACATGGCGACAGCCATGTGGCGATGAAAGCAAGTTGTGTTTCCGATCAAATTTTAAACACACAAAGTTCTCCGCGCAGACGGCATCTTGGATAATGAAATTTATATGTATAAACAGAGCGAAATGCCAGCTATTCATTCATTACAAAATTGTTTCATGCTGTTTGGTATTTTTCATCAACACACAGGGGGTTGATTCATCCTTCAAAAAAACATTGTTTTTTTTTTATGCGGCAACCATGATGGAATCTCACACAGCAGTGTGTAATCCAGCCTGTGTCAACTGGTAGTGCGCACGGGGGTCTTGGTGACCTCGTTACCGCGCGGGATAAAAAAGTGCAAAGTTGCGTTAACTGTGCCTGTTTTGCATCAAGCTTGCTGGCGACACAAGATGTGTAAAATGAAAAATTCTTTTTTTCCCGTGCAAGAGCAGTCTCTCAAGTGAGTTTTATGCCCCTTCTTTGGCTGTTTAAGCGCGGGGTTGGTTACTGTCAGCCCTTTTCTCACCATCACCATGCCACCACGAAGAAAACTTAGCACCTTTTGACAAAAACCAGGGCGATTGCGTGGATACAAGATGGCATTGCAAAGGCTGAAGTGGCGCGACGACTTGGTGTGCATCATTCAGTTATTGTTAGACTGAATCAGCGTTTTAGGGCGACCAACAGCGTTGAAGAGAGGCCACGGTCAGGTCGGCCTAGGCAGACTACTCCCAGAGAAGATCGTTTCATCGAGAGGCAGGCCCTATTGCAGCGGGATACCACTTCCACCAGCATCCAAAGGCAGCTTCGTATGGCAAATAACACCATCCTCAGCCGTCAAGCCATACGAAACCGTCTTCACCACTTCGGCTCAGATCACGTCGCCCAGCTGTTCGACCACGACTGCTAGCAGCCCATAGGCTGGCTCGCCGAGCTTTCTGCCATCGTCATGTGAGATGGAACCAACAACAGGTCCCCCAGTCCTCTTTTCAGATGAGTCGCGGTTTAGTCTTGAACACAATGACGGCCGAACTAGAGTTTGGAGGCGTGTTGGTGAACGTTACATTGATGCAGCTGTTCGCCAGACCAGGGCCTTTGGGGGAGGATCTGTTATGGTATGGGGTGCCCTCAGCCTCCACCACAAGACACCACTCTACCATATTGATGGAAACCTCACAGGCATCCACCGCTATCGGGATGAAATCCTGGCGCCTTTCGTTGTTCCGACCATGCAACGGATAGGACCCATGGCAGTCTTCCAAGACGACAATGCTCGGCCACATAGGGCCCGGGTGGCCGAAAACTTCATTGTGCAGGCCGGCATCAACAGGATGATCTTCCCGCGTATAGTCCCGACCTCAATCCCATCGAGCATATGTGGGATGAGTTGGGGAGACGTGTGAAGGAGAACCATCCACCTCCCAGAGACCGCCAGGATCTCTTCCAAATGCTGCAACTGGAATGGCAGAGAATCCCTCAGAGGGTCATCAGAACACTGGTCAACTCGATGAGGAGTCGCTGCGTGGAATGTCTCGCCAATGGCGGTGGCCACACCCACTATTGAAATGATTTTGTGAACTGAACAGATTTTGCGAACTTTGATTTCGACCCATCCTCTGTTTAATTGTCTGTAAATCAACAACCGTTCATTCGATCCCAATGAAATTCAATGTACGTTTTGAGTGCGGCGCTGTATATATATATATATATATATATATATATATATATATATATATATATATTTTTTTTTTTTTTTTTTTTTTTGAGGCGCTGCGTTGAGTGCGAGGAGTGTTCCCCAGAGTGTCACTGAGTGTGTCCCGAAAGCGTTCTCGGTGCACTGAGTGCTGAGAGAGAGAGGTGCTCCCAGGGCTGTGTTCCTGGTTTGAGCTCCTTGCCATAAAGGGAAATAAAAGGAGAAAAACTACACGTCGTCCTCTTTTGTCTTCTTGACTGGCTGCTGTCCCTTGGTTCCTGCACTTACCATCATCTGCCTGTTTTCACCTGCACACCCCTTTACCCCTTCACATCATCACATAATTATGTCAAGGTTGCCGCACACAGCCTGTCGTCCCATGTTGACATAATCTGATTTCAGTCGTAACACTGAGCAAACCTTTCCTTTGGAACTGATAGAACGTTCTGGTTTTCTAGTGCACAGAAATAAACAGAGTTTGTTTGATGTTTGAAGAGTTGAAGTATGTTATTCGTGCAAGGAAATGTATTTTGATTGCTTATTTTTTGTTCCGTGCCAAATGTGGTACTACAGTCCAAGCTCTCAGAATTCAAGGGAAGCAACTCCTTAGAGAGTGTCCGATTGCCACTTACGTCCCCTGGTAAATAGCTTTCATGATTATTTACAGCAGCGTGTGTGCGTGTATGTGTGTGTGTGTGTGTGTGTGTGTGTGTGTGTGTGTGTGTGTGTGTGTTGAGCTGGTACATGCACGGGTGTATGTATATTTGAGTGAGTCTGTATATATGTTTACACACACGCGCGCGCGCGCACTAGCACGCATATCTATCTATCTAGCTACACAGATATACATAGACATGTATGCATATAATGATTATATATATATATATATATATATATATATATATATATATATATATATATATATATATATATATATATATATATATAGTCATCAAACTCCCCTGACGAAGACCCCACGAAGGTCGAAATATTGGAAGATCTCTGTCTGTCTGTCTGTCTGTCTGTCTGTCTGTCCGTCCGTCCGTCCGTCTGTCTGTCTATATATATATATATATATATATATATATATATATATATATATATATATATATATATATATATATATATCCGAGTCCGATCCAGCGGACTAAAGGTCAAGGAGCAGGCAATATAACATGATCTGCCTTCAAGAGGGATTACGATGGTTCCTTCATGCAGCTAGTGAAGGGTTTTCGTATTTGTAATATATTTTCTTAATTTCATGTTCCCGCTTTCTTCATCTTCACCTCCCGCCCCCCATCCCCCAATCTTTGCCTTGTCATTGCTGTAATGATGGAAAAAATTGTTATCCTGCACTTGCCCCCCCCCCCCCCCCCCCCCCCCCCCCCCCCCAATTGTTCAGCATTCTATTGTTTGGTCAATCAGTGGGAGATTGCATGTCTTAGGAGAGCCAAGTAAAGGTTGCTCTGCACTAATCTGCACAATTCTTAGCCGCTGACAATGCTTGAGTTATTGAACAGCAGAGCTGACCATTCAGACTGTTCCATATCTTTTGATCTCCCTTGAATCCTTGAATGGATCCTCAAGCATAGGCTCAAAGATTGTCCCCTACATTTTACACTGTTTGCATAATATTTTCAGATGATCTGCCTTCAAGAGGGATTACGATGGTCCCCTCATGCAGCTAGTGAAGGGTTTTCATAATTATAATATATTTTCTTAATTTTATGTTCCCACTTTCTTCATCTTCGACCCCCCCCCCCCCTCCCACCGTCTTTGCATAGTCATTGTTGTAACAACGGAAGAATTGTTAGCCTGCATTTGTTTTACCCCATTACTTAGTTAATTGTTCAGCATTGTGTGTGTGTGTGTGTGTGTGTGTGTGTGTGTGTGTGTGTGTGTGTGTGTGAGAGAGAGAGAGAGAGAGAGAGAGAGAGAGAGAGAGAGAGAGAGAGAGAGAGAGAGAGAAGCTGGACACGTCATAAAGAAATTACAGACAGAGAGAAGATATGTACACATGCAAGAAAGCATGAGTGTGGCTGGAAATAATCGATTTCTGACCCTGTTTTTCTATCTTTTTATTTCTTGACACCTTATAAGAGTCGAATGGGCTTCTTTGCTCCTGTTTAGGGTTTCAGCAGTTGTCACAAGGCGCTGGCGCATTTGGTCTAGCCGTAAAAAGCACTATTCAGTGCAGCAAGATAAAGGTCCTCCTGTGCCTGAATAAACACAGAAACTGTTTAAGAATGTGGCACGCGAACTAGAGACATACTAACAAACACAAGAATGTCGCTTGTTCGTGCCATGTAGGATACATCTCTATACAGAGACCCAATAAGCCCAATGCACGAAACGTTCACAGTTACGGAACTTCTCTCTTGTACATTGGATCCAAATTTTCACTTCACCTGTTCATCGAATCTATTAAAGGTAATACAAGAAATTAAAAGTTTGGCTCAGGTTTTCTTGTGTTCAGAGAGTAGAGAATTACAAAACTGAAATATAAGGCAGTTTCGAAGTGAGTTGACTGCAGATGGAAACTGAAACAAATTTAACGGACGATTTTTGTTCCGTCGAACAAAAGACACAAACAAATTACAAGACAAAACACGACACGTTTCGACTTCTTTGGTCTTCTTCAGGCAAAACAAACAACGTTAAAGAAACGAAAACGAAGAACGAACAATCACTTATCTCCTTAAATTTGGGCGCAAACTGAAATTATGTGGGAGCAAAATGGATGTGGATAGATGTGGCTTTTATTCCACATCCATTCTGCGTCCAATTTGAGTAGATAAGTGATTGTTCGTTCTTCGTTTTCGTTGTCTTGAATGTGGTTTGTCTTGCCTGAAGAAGACCAGAGTGGTCGAAACGCGTCGTGTTTTGTAGCGTCATTTGTTTGTTTATGTCGTTCGGCGGAACAGTAAATCTTTTAAGTTTGAAACAAAAGGGTTTCAAGGTTACTTTTATCTGTCCCATGCTACAATAACGCAACGAATCCCACCGCTAAATCAGAATAACGCAACGAATCCCACCTTGCTAAATCAGACATGCGCACGACTGGTATTTTCGTCAATTTGACTTGTATTTTTGTGTAATCCTGTTTTCGTCAGTTTGACTTGTACTTTTCGTCACATTTGCCAGAATATGACCACTCTCGTGTTCATAAACAAGAAAACCACCCGTTTTCATATCGGTTTTGGATCGTTCGTCCGAACAATTTTGAAAAAAAAGTACTTTAAAAGTCTTCAGATAGCTTCTCATCGGCAACCATTGTGGCTCTGATGTCGTGTCCACGGTAGCAGGGACGAGAAAAACATATACGTATGGCGACGACCGACTCAAAGAAGGGGATGCTCTTCACAGAAATGACACATTCTTCAGTATACGACATCATTCAGTGTGAGATCTTTTCCCACATGTAAAAGCCGTTCGCTTGTGTGCATTACCTGGACATGTAAAGTGTTAACAGATTTGTGTTTTGCATGAGGCACGGGCGTGAAATGCCGTCATCTTCTGTATTATCGGCATCTTTCTGTGTTTCACATGTTTTGAAAGAACAACTTTGCCATTTGATGACAGTAATGTTTGATCTTTAAGGCTCATCTTTATCATCTGACATAATAATTGGAGTAATATAAGCTTTCTGTGTGTCGTTTTCGTGTCTTAACGCTGGTGATAACTCCCGCTGCATAGTAAAAGGTGTTTGTTCAAAAATTGGCAAGAAAAACGTCCCCTCTGAGCAAACCGATGAAGCTAAGGAATCCAACATCTATCAATGTTGATCAATGTCAGCAGAAAACACAAGGGTTTAATAGATGACTTTAGTTCAAAATTACTATTATGAACGTAAAAACGGATGAAAATTGAATGCGGTTTATATGCACAGTCTAAAAACCCGCACGGAGAAAAACATTCGCGGAGATTAAACAAATACGACAGAAATTTGCTTTGGAAATTAAAAAGAAATATTTTCCTAATAAAAATGAGATCTTTGAGGACATGGAAGGAAGAAAAATAGGGGTTGGGAGAGAGGAGGGAGAGAGACTATATGACGGTTTTATGTTCGTTGAACATACATTTTCAGTTGGAAGGGATGAGAGAACGAGCAGAATACATCCTGTTGATGCTGTTGCTTAATTCTGTTTACATCCGTTCAAAGAGTAAATCAATGATCCAGCAAGCAGAGGTTTCCACGTGATTTTATTATATATCTCAAAGCCACGTTGTTCTGACAATTGATGGCAAAGTCTTCTAAACAAGTACATACAATCTGTGGCAACAATACACAAACGACGACAGGTGCGATCTGTGGGGGAACATTCTTTACATCATTCTCTAGTTCCATGTTACTGGCATACGTCAGTTTTCAAATACGTCAATCACAGGAACGATAAGAGAAAAAAAAAAATAACGGACAGAGAAATGTAGGAGACAGGATGGAGGTAGGACGGGCAAAGTGAAGATGAGGAAGGGGACGTGCGTTTGACACAAAGTGTGTGAACTCACCTCCCTCCCCATAAAGAAAGCAAAATAAACAAAATTAGAAAAAAAAGAAAGAAACAAAAAAAAAAAAAAGAAACAAAAAAAAATAACTAAGGTGAAAATGTCGAAGACGGCGGTTGAGAAGAAAGGAGAGGCAGGTCATTAGCCAGATCTGTCTTGACATCTTTTAAACTGAAATTAAATAGACACTCAATGACTTCTTGCTAAGGACGGATTCCAATGTCACTGGGAACTCATATACTTTTTGAAGTCGATGACAGCTTTAAATTCATTTTTCCCACAGCGTCTTCTGTGACTTACATTTACTTTGCAAACACAATCGGAGAGAAGATTATTTTACGTGTGTTTTCAAACTCAAAAACACTTCCTCACTCAAACGCACACAAGGTTTAAAAAAAATCACCAGAGCCAGAATTTCCCATGTGCATAAATCCTATCGTTGCTGTCAAGTGATACTATCCCCAGTACGTTCTTCAAGTGGAACGTCAGATCAGGCGGATACCCTGGGACTCGTTTCCTCACACGTTGTTACCACAGATGACATAGGCATACAGTGATCTCACCATCTTTACTTTAGCGTCCTCGCATCTTTTTTTTTTTCATTGTACAAGAAGAGGGAAAGACGAGAGAAGAAGGGAAAAAAAGGCAGGGGCAGATCATTTGGTCCAGTGGGTAATGCACTGCCCACTACTATTGGGGACTGAGGGCTGGGGGTGAGGGTTCGGAGCAGGGTGGGGTATGAAGCGGTGCTTGCGAACGTGCCAACCACGATGTCAACAGGGGACACAATTCCATCGATTATCGTTTAAACTGGAAGCGACCTCAGCAGAGTGTCATATGCCAAAACACAACAGCCCAGAACCTTGCCGGTACACTTTGCCTTGCCCTCGTACCCGACCTCCTCGATGCGATCACACGCCTGCCAGGAAAAAGAAAAAGAGAGATGAGTTTACACACACACACACACACACACACACACACACACACACACACACACACACACACACAGAGAGAGAGAGAGAGAGAGAGAGAGAGAGAGAGAGAGAGAGAGAGAGAGAGAGAGAGAGTGTATGTGGATAGTGTATTCACACAGGCCTGGACCCCTTATGAAGGGATATGGAACACATGTGCGTGACATGAATGCAACAAAGCATGGAGAACTTTCAAGAGGCAGTCGTGTCTCTAGATTTAAAACGCTCTATACAAAACCAACGACAATTTTTTAACATCTTCAGTTGAAGAGAGAGAGAGAGAGAGAGAGAGAGAGAGAGGGGGGGGGGAGGGAGGGGGGTTACGGCCTGAAACCCCCACCCTGTTCATCCAGCAGAAAATAGGTATCTCATTGAATTAAAAGAAGATTCAGCAGGTGGAAGATTAGTGTTGGTTACTGCCTTCCAAAATGACATGTCGGAGACATAGCGAACCACTCTTATAGAAAGAGAGGGGGTTAATTACTGCCAAGGACATAGACAAAGTGCAGGACGAGACACAATGCATTTCAGCGCACTGCCCCACCGGCCATCAGGCCATGAGGCTTTATTCCTTAACCTTACTTTCTGAAAGCACAGCCATCAGGCCATGAGGCTTTATTCCTTAACCTTACTTTCTGAAAGCACAGCCTTCAGGCCATGAGGCTTTGCTCCTTAACCTTACTTTCTGGAGAGCACACAGCATCAGGCCATGAGGCTTTATTCCTTAACCTTACTTTCTGAAAGAACAGCCATCAGGCCATGCGGCGTTGTTCCTTAACCTTACTTTCTGAAAGCACAGCCTTCAGGCCATGAGGCTTTATTCCTTAACCTTACTTTCTGAAAGCACAGCCTTCAGGCCACGAGGCTTTATTCTTTAACCTTACTTTCTGAAAGCACAGCCATCAGGCCATGAGGCTTTGTTCCTTAACCTTACTTTCTGAAAGCACAGCCATCAGGCCATGAGGCTTTGCTCCTTAACCTTACTTTCTGGAGAGCACAGCCATCAGGCCATGAGGCTTTATTCCTAACCTTACTTTCTGAAAGCACAGCCATCAGGCCATGAGGCTTTGTTCCTTAACCTTACTTTCTGAAAGCCCAAAGTCAACTAGAAGAGAAAAATAGAAGTTCAGTGAGAGAGCACACAGTCAGATGCAGACAAAATTTTCGGATTGAACTGTTGCTTGAAACAGGTGAAACAGCAGAAAAGGTAGATTGTCAACCTACAGGTGGAAATGAAGTTAGGACGTTTCGACACTTAGTGTCTTCATCGGCAGAATGAGTTAGTGAAAGAGAGAGAGAGAGAGAGAAAAAAAGATAGCAATAACAAAGAAAAAAGTGAAGAGTGTTCACACACACACACACACACACACACACACACACACACACAGAAGGTGAGCACAACTAACAAGGATATGGGAAGAGAGAGAGAGAGAGAGAGTGAGAGGGAAAGACAGGGAGGGGGATGGGAGAAAGGCCTACTTTAAACATACATCCTGGTATACACATGCACCCTTCACACACATTGACAAGGGTGACACACAAACTGACAAACAAACAATTGTTAGGAGAAGCCTGGAAGACACTGCGGTCACTCCTCGGTGTTCAGTCCATTTAGGACGCCGGTGCCGAGGCGAGCGATGACTGTAGACTCCACGAACAGTCTGTAAGGGCCACTTGCATGGTTCTGCCAGACCACAGCAGCTCTTGAGTGCTTGAAGCTGTGTTGAGGGCTGTTGAAGTGCACGCCAACAGGGTCACAGTATCCCAGGCGCATTGACCGCAAGTGCTCTGTGAAGCAATCGTCAAGGCGACGGGTATGTCTCGCCAGTGTATTTCTTGTTACACAGTGTGCACGTAAGGACATACACTATGTTCTCAGTCCGAAAAAAAAAAAAAACCAAGACTACCATCGAACAGGGCTACCTTCACCCAGAAGCTCTCAATGCTGCCATGACAGAACCACGTGAGTCCCTCTTCTGCCTTCTCCCGAAGATTCGCAAGACCAAAACCCAGGACGAGCGATTGTCTCAGCTTGCGCCAGCCCCACTGCTCTCATGTCATCTTTCCTTAACTCTGTCTTCCAACCACTGATGGCTGCCCTACCCACCTATGTCAAGGATACCAACCATGCTCTCAATCTGCTTAACAACTTCTCCTTGCCTGATGACTGTCCGACAAGCTGCTGTTCACCATGGACATTGTCTCCCTGTACACAAACATTCCGCACCAGGAGGGTCTCCTAGCAATGAAACACTTCCTGCAGAAAAGCTCCCTCAACCTACATGCTCCCACTGTCCTCTGCTTGACAGAACTTGTCCTGACCCTCAATCCTTTTTCCTTCAACGAGGATCACTTCCAACAGTGCAGTGGTGTCGCCATGGGCACGACAGTGGGTCTCACTTTCACCTGCCTCTTCTTTGGTTACTCTGAGAAGCAAGCCTTCAGCCAGTGCACAGGATACACTCCAGCGTTGTTCAGGTGCTACATCGATGACATCCTGGGAGTGGCAACATGTAGCAAAGAGTCCCTCCAGACCTTCATCAACTGTCTGTCCACCTTCCACCCCTGCTTTGAAGTTCACCCACAGCATCTCTGACACCTACCTTTCTTTCGTTGACATTATTGTCACCATCCAGCCTGAGCCCAACTACCCAAGACTGACCACCAGCATCTACTACAAGGAGACAGACTCCCATTCTTATCTTCTGTACATCTCCAGCCACCCAAAACCCTGCAAAGACAGTATTCCACAGGCTCAGTTTCAATGGCCCCATCGCATCTGCAGTGAGGACCAAGACTTTGAGCATCCAACACACAAAATAGTGGATTTCTTTCGTGCTAGACAGTATCCAGAGGACTTGGTCTACAAGGGTCTTGAGTCAGCTCGTTCTATCCCTCGCTCCCAGGCTCTGATTCCCTCAACATCGTTGTAAGCAAGACGAGCGCCCTGTTGCTGTCCTCACGTTTCACCCCCACAACTTTGCTGTGAAAAACATCTTGCTCCGCAACTTCCACATCATACAGTCTGACCCTTCCCTACAAGAAGTTTTTCCCCCACCCATCACCGGTTGCGTTCAAACGCAACACCAACCTTCAGGACCACCTGGTGCGAGGTGCTGTCCCCTGAGACAGACCATCCCTCCCTCCAGGCACCAGTCCTTGTGGTATCAAAGACTGCAACGCACGCCCATTCATCGACCAATCAAGGACCATCATCGGCCCCAAGGGTAGGTTCACTGTCAAGGCGCCGTTCAACTGCCAGACTGAAAACAGTGTATGTCCCTACGTGCACACTGTGTAACAAGAAACACACTGGCGAGATATAATGCCGCCTAGACGATCGCTTCTCAGAGCACCTGCGGTCAGTGCGCCTGGGATACTGTGACCCTGTTGGCGTGCACTTCAACAGCCCTCAACACAGCTCAAGCACTCAAGAACTGCTGTGGTCTGGCAGAACCATGCAAGTGGCCCTTACAGACTGTTCATGGAGTCTACAGTCGTCGCTCGCCTCGGCACCCGCGTCCCAAATGGACTGAACACCAAGGAGTGAGTGCAGTGTCTTCCAGGCTTCTCCTAACAATTGTTTGTTTGTCAGTTTGTGTGTCACCCTTGTCAATGTGTGTGAAGGGTGCATTTGTAAACTAGGATGTGTGTTTTTATAGTAGGCCTTCCCCCCCTCCCTGTCTTTCACCCCCATCTCTCTCTCTCTTCCCATATCCTTGTTAGTTGTGCTCACCTTCTATGTACCCGTGTGTGTGTGTGTGTGTGTGTGTGTGTGTGTGTGTGTGTGTGTGTGTGTGTGTGAACACTCTTCACTTTTTTCTTCTGTTGTTGCTATCTTTTTTTCTTTCTGTCTGTCACTAAATCATTCTCCCGATGAAGACACTAAGTGTCGAAACGTCTTGACTTCATTTCCACCTGTAAGTTGACAATTGACCTTTTCTGCTGTTTCACCTGTTGTGTCAACATGCTGCAGTCAACCTCCAATTCTTTTTGCAAGTATTGTTTGAAACCTTTGCATGTATATATATATATATATATATATATATATATATATATATATATATATATATATATATATATAAATGAAATAAACAACGAAACCAGACAGCTATCTTGCCCAATATAATGCTCCTTCCCCTGCTGCTGCTGCTGCTGCTGATATAATAACAGAGCTAACATTGTGACAGTAAAACAGAACACTTACGACTGCTCTGCTCCCTTCCAGCGAAGTCTGAAAGCTTCTTAAAGGGGCTGAGGTTGTCTAAGTGGAGATTCAGTGGCAGGCCTGTGGTGAGGTCAAACGAGGCGATCTGTCCATCCCCAACCGTCTTCTTTGGGCCTCCATAGCCGCCCTGATCAATGTCATGAACATCGTCATCATCATTAAAAGTCGCCAATGCCCTCGTAATTGTCACAGTCATGGTCATCGTCATTAGCAACAAGACCAGTATTAGTATTTCATGCTTTGTTACAACGATCGTTACAATCATTACCCCCTACCATAATCATTTTCATTACCATCATCATGTCATTATAATAGTTCCTCACCGTTTACTGTTACTAATCATTTTTCTTTTCTGTTTAGAAACAAAAGTTGAAACAATGTATTGCCAAATGAACAAAGCAATCAATCAAACAAACAAAAAACATAACAGAAGAAAACAAAAAACCCACATAGCAATGTATTGCCAAATGACCAAAACAAAACTAACAAAAAAAGAACAGAACAGAACAAAAACAAAACAAAACAAAACAAAACAAAACAAACAAACAAAAAAAAAAAAAAAAAAACCCTCGTAGCAATGTATTGCCAATGAACAAAACAAAACAAACATAAAAAAAAAAAACAAAACAAAACAAAAAAAAAACCCACATCAGTGACAAGCCTTGACCTACTGATCTTCTTCGAGCCAAACGACGACAAAAACACAACAACAACAACAACAACAACAACAACAACAACAACAAAAACCGGAAGAAACAATTTCACACACAAAAAATGTGGGCGCACAGCTGTCGAAACTCTTAAAATGATTTAAGGAGAAAAGGGGTGGGAAAAGGGGATGGTGGGTAAGGAAATGAAAATATCAAAATCTTCACTGACGACATCGGGAATCATCGAGGTCCGTATCTTGAACAGAACTCTTTGCTTATGTCCACTCGGACTTGAGTTTTGTCTCTTGGATAAGATCTCAACCCTTTGCTTATGTCCGCTCAGGTTGAGTTTTGTCTCTTGGATAAGATCTAAACTCTTTGCTTATGTCCGCTCAGGTTGAGTTTTGTCTCTTGGATAAGATCTCAACTCTTTGCTTATGTCCGCTCAGGCTTGAGTTTTGTCTCTTGGATAAGATCTCAACTCTCTTTGCTTATCTCCACTCAAGCTTGAGTTTTGTATCTTGGATAAGATCTCAATCCTTTGCTTATGTCCGCTCAGGTTGAGTTTTGTCTCTTGGATAAAATCTCAACTCTTTGCTTATGTCCGCTCAGGCTTGAGTTTTGTCTCTTGGATAAGACCTTAACTCTTTGCTTATGTCCGGTCAGACTGGAGTTTTGTCTCGTGGATAAGATCTCAACTCTTTGCTTATGCCCGCTCAGACTGGAGTTTTGTCTCGTGGATAAGATCTCAACTCTTTGCTTATGTCCGCTCAGGCTGGAGTTTTGTCTCTTGTATAATATCTCAACTCTTTGCTTATGTCCACTCAGGCTTGAGTTTTGTCTCTTGTATAAGATCTCAACTCTTTGCTTATGCCCGCTCAGACTGGAGTTTTGTCTCTTGGATGAGATCTCAACTCTTTGCTTATGCCCGCTCAGACTGGAGTTTTGTCTCTTGGATAAGATCTCAACTCTTTGCTTATGCCCGCTAAGACTGGAGTTTTGTCTCTTGGATAAGATCTCAACTCTTTGCTTATACCCGCTCAGACTGGAGTTTTGTCTCTTGGATAAGATCTCCTCAGTAAGCCAGGTCCTCAGCAGCTGTGACAGTCATCCCACAGAACTTTATATAGAACATCACCTGTACTTTTGTTTGTCACAGTCATCCCACAGAACTTTATATAGAACATCACCTGTACTTTTGTTTGTCACAGTCATCCACAGAACTTTATATAGAACATCACCTGTACTTTTGTTTGTCACAGTCATCCCACAGAACTTTATATAGAACACCACCTGTACTTTTGTTTGTCACAGTCATCCCACAGAACTTTATATAGAACACCACCTGTACTTTTGTTTGTCACAGTCATCCCACAGAACTTTATATAGATCACCTCCTGTACTTTTGTAACAGTCATTCCATAGAACTGAATATAGAACACCACCTGTACTTTTATGACAGTCATCCCACAGAACTTAGTATAGAACACCTCCTGCACTTTTGTGACAGTCATCCCACAGAACTTAGTATAGAACACCACCTGTACTTTTGTGGCAGTCGTCCCACCGAACTTTATATAGAACACCTCCTGTACTTTGTGTGACAGTCATCCCACAGAATTTAATATAGAACACCTCCTGCACTTTTAGGACAGTCATCCCACAGAATGTAATATAGAATACCTCCTGCACTTTTGTGACAGTCATCCCACAGAACTTAATATAGAACACCTCCTGCACTTTTGTGACAGTCATCCCACAGAACTTAGTATAGAACACACCACCTGTACTTTTGTAGCATTTCTAAAGTCGCGGGTGAAACATTACAACTCAATGAACTCCCAAGGGAGGCAATGAAGGATACAAAATGGGAATGGAAGAGAACACTATCAAGTAATATGTTACCCAAAGTGGGGCTTAAATGATCAAAATGAAAAATGTTTAAACATAGTCTTGAAGATCCACAACAAATGACAGGGAAATTACTTATGCTCTGCAGGCAACACAACAAAAGGCTACAGTCAGTTTGAATAAGGTAAGTTTCGAAGTATGATGACTCTAGGCAGAGGTCAAAACTCGAAAACGAAAGTTGAAACACTGAGGTATATTTCTAAGATTGTGTTTCATTATCTTTCCCGTTATTTATATCCTTCTCTTCTTCTTCTTCTTCTTCTTCTTCTTCTTCTTCTTACTAATATTCTTGTTGTCATTATTATTGTCACTTTCACCATATTATCGTAACTATCCTCTAAGTTATCTCTTCCTCTTCTTCTGTTAATATCGTCATTACCACTACTCCTATTCCTCCACTCCTCCCATTCCTCCTCCTCCTCCTCCTCCTCCTCCTCCTCCTACTACTACTACTACTACTACTACTACTACGAGATTACCATTTTACTACTACTTTATTGCTATCATTCATATCATTATCATCAGTAATCTAAAAAATCATTATTATCACTTTAAGCCCCCCCCCCCCCCCCCCCCTCCCCTTTCAGCCTTGTTTTCATTTCGTAGCCTTCTGCACACAGTTCGAAGAGATATGTGACTGTCTGCTCATCATTCATTTTCATTGTCTTGAATATTATTTGTCTTACCTAAAGGAAATCGAATAGGCTGAAAAACGCGCATTCTTTTTGCTTTGTGATTTATAAGTTCTCTCGTTTGGCGGCAGAGTATTTCTGTTTTTTTTTCTCTCTTTCTTTTTCTTCTTCTTCTTTTTTTTTTTAGCTCTTGTTTCAATTTCCTCACGAAGTCACCCCATTTTGAAACCTGGTGTTGTGGATTTAATTTTGCTTTCGAATGCAAATATTGTCCCTGAAGATGCATCAAAGGATGGCATTTTCTTGACTCTTTCTAACATGTGCCTTTTTTTTAACTTTATTTTTCTCCTGGCCAAGACAATACATTTTACATAAATTCATAGCATTTCAGTTCACATCAGTATATAATTCACACCATTTAACATGTGCCTTTTCTGTTTAACCTTTCTGCTTCATTTTTTTCAAAAGTTTCGAACTACAAGTTACTGATTTACGATGAGAAATTATCATTCACAAAATCTGTCACTTTCTTGATAATCTCATCCCTATGATATGTAGTCCGTTTCCTACACATTACAAAGCCGCCAGTGTCTTAGTAACCAGAAACTCACCTTGTGGCCGAAACCATGGCCGTGACCATGGCCGTAACCATGGCCCAAACCGTATGAAACCCCCACAGGCGCCACCCCATAGTTTGCGCCGAAGGGGACACCATAGGCGCCTCCAAAGGCCCCGCCGAGAGCCCCACCATAAGCTCCACCATACGCTCCACCATAGCTCCATAGGTACCACCAAGGGCACCACCGAAAGGATCGCCAAGAGCCGCGGCGATCCCGTCGAGCCCAAAGCCGCCGTTCTTCTTTCTGACATGAGCAAGTATCATAACAAAATATTACTGAGAGAACGATTGTGGTCTTATGACGAGGTCAGCGAATTTACCAAGGCTATCGATTTCATCTTAACATGTTTTCAGAGTGTTCTTAAATCAATGGTACCAATATCAATTAGGTATTGATTTCATCCTAGCATCTTTTCTGCCAGCAAAACTAAGTCTGTTATTTTCGGCTTGGATATGCACATACCCTTCCCTTTTACGCTTTGAGAAAAAGGATTGTCATATCCCAAAAATATTGGGGAGATCGGCATCAGTTAAGCAGACTGTATAAAGACAGTTCAATTGTCATTTTGATGTTGCCCATGTCGTGTGCCAATCAAAAATTTTGTTTTTGCTCAGTTCATGAACTGCTCAACATGTTTACTGAATGTAAAATTAACCGGTTTGACGGCTTCATTCCTAAACTATACAATTTTTTGCTTGGTTCATAAAAACAGGCAGATTCATAGATTAGGCGTCTCACACAATCCTGCACTACGGAACTCACTGCTGAATGACAAGCACATTAGATTTCTATCTCCAAAGTTCAGAGTTCGACTACCTTTCCTGCCTGGTGCTTTGATACATTTGAGGATCGCAGATCCATCTGAACAGCCTGGATTTTCTTCCTATTCGCCTGTCTCTCAGATGTGTGCGTGCATTGCACTGGTACTGACCTGGGAGACACTCCAAGGCCGAAGTCGTCCAAGACGCAGCCATAATGGTCCACGAAGCCATGATCGGTGATAATGAGGCCGACTGGATTTTGGAATTTCGGTGCAGCGGTCACAATCTGAATGGTGGCGTTCAGGCCGTAGTCTTTCTTCTTGCTGAACAAGTCCTGTAAGCATCATAGTCGTCCTGGAGTTTCCGTCATGGACATACAGACGGACAAAAGTTTGTCGTAATGACAGAAGAACAAAGAGCAAGATGAAAATTCAGATTCAGATGTTTATTCTAAAAAGGCAATGCCCCATAAAAGAGGGACACACATAAGTTAGACATAGGACAGAGATAGAGAGAGAGAGAGAGAGAGAGAGAGAGAGAGAGAGAGAGAGAGAGAGAGAGAGAGAGAGAGAGAGAGAGAGAGAGAGAGAGAGAGAGAGAGAGAGAGAGAGAGAGAACTCGTGAACCTGTAACTTTAATGTGAGGCCTCCAGCCTATTCACACGAGACACGCAACATGAAATTGTTTATGCTATTGAAAATTTATGATTTATACAGAAACATTTAAAAAATAAGGATGCTCATTTGTTAATAACAAAAGTAACAAAAATTAGGTTTCTAACATTTCATTACAACGTTTTGCAATAGTGTCTTCAAATGGACAGGAAAGCTATCTTTATAGTGTTTATGAATATTTTTTTCTCGTAATTTTTTTTGTAACTTGGACATTTTAGAAGAAAATGTAATTCGGTTTCTTCTTCACTGCAAAAGGGGCAGGTGGTTATTGCTGTAGTATCGGTATACTTTTTATTTGTCGAAGCTCGTTTACCCCTAATCTGGCTTTTGCTAATGCCCTTTTGAATTTTGTGATTGTGACATCATATAAGTATTTCTCAGGTTGATGCAGTGATTTTTAAAAGGATCGGTAGACGGTATAATGATCATTACCTTCTAATTTATTATGCCAGTCCTGTTATTCTCTGTCTAAACACTGATAAGTATGCCTTTTCATCTCCCATCCTCCACTCTAGAGAGAGAGAGAGAGAGAGAGAGAGAGAGAGAGAGAGAGAGAGAGAGAGAGAGTCTGTCTAAACACTGATAAGTTTGCCTTTTCATCTCCCACTCCTCCACTGAGAGAGAGAGAGAGAGAGAGAGAGAGAGAGAGAGAGAGAGAGAGAGAGAGAGAGAGACAGACAGACAGACAGACAGACAGACAGGACACAGACAGAAAATTAAAAAAAAGAGACACAGACAGACAGACACACAGACGACGAGAGAGAGAGAGAGAGAGAGAGAGAGAGAGAGAGAGAGAGAGAGAGAGAGAGAGAGAGAGAGAGAACTTACGTAATATCCTCCATAACCATAGTTGGAACGGTAACCATGGGAGTCGTCCCTTTTCTCTTGTATGTTGATGGCGATGCCATCCCTAATGGATCCCTGTAGACACGTCAGCAGCACGTCTGGGTCTGAAAATCAACCATCAGAAGGTTCTAGTGAAGATTCCTGGTATGCGCCTCTGAAAGAGCAGCAATGGGAAAAGAGAGAAGAACAGAAGAAGGGGTATTTTGTATTTTGGACGATTGGGATTCCAGTTCAAAACCTCTCGAGATGCCCGGATGGCAAACTTCAAAATTAGGATCTACGCTGTCCGTGCTAATGTGTGAACTGTCAAATTCACGCAATCTACTCACTCTTCTCACAAGCAAAATCAAACCAAACAAAACTACACAACGCTTCCACATTTACTCTAAAATCTTTCACCCTATAAACTAAAAACTGTACTTGTCATGCAGCGACGTGTCGCACTCGACTGGCACATTGCAGCACTTCACCTCCATCACAAACAGTTCACACCACACCCCCATCCTGCAGTCACAGGGAGGTACGTTTGGAAATCCTTCCTCGCTCACAAAAGCCAGGCCATTCCCAGGAATGAGCGCTCTGGAACTAGAACCCTAATGTAAGATATAAAGTCCCTTAAAGCCTCTCCAACAATGTAACAATTAAACTCCGAGTTTACGATTTTAAAATAGTTTGCTGAGAGATCTTTAGAAAAGCAAGTCATCTCTGTTCAAATGCAGTTAACAATTTACAAAGACAATTAACTTAATAAACCTAGACAGGTTTATGAACACTATCAACGTTTACATACATTTTAGGAAAGAACACAAT